>JAQFZG010004160.1:0-12243 GCA_034695465.1 Entomobrya nicoleti | reverse complement strand
ACCACTTTCGGACTTATCTTTTAATTTTATTTACTGTGATGTTCCTCAATTGAAACAAGAATATCCTTGGAACATAACAACTCTATTATTCTCATTTGGTACTTATGTTTGGTGTACTCTATTAGCGTCAATATTGGCCATCATGTTAACATTAAACAGTATCGTTCAAAATGTAACTTTCCTGGAAACATTTTCTGTCGTAATAAGTTCTATATTTCCGGATAATTACGTTGCTTCTGAAAAATTTAGGAAAGTTTTGTTCCTGTATTTATGGTTATTCACTTGTATTGTGATATCAAATTGTTATGCTGCTATTTTAACAAGTGTTGTAATTATGCCATCTCAAGAAAACTCATTTGGCCATTTTGCTGAGTTGACTAAAAACAACTTTACGTACATATTTGCAAATATGAGAATCTTTCGCACGATCAAGTCTACTGTTAACTATCAGTCAACTAATTTTCAACATAATGAAGATATACTGTCACTAAATCATATGCTCAAATCCTCGGCGAAATATCGTGTTCTGAGAAATATTAGACATCTTGAACTAGAACACGCTGCACCGGTTTTGGCATCTAATCGAGAGGTAGCATTTATTCACATTTGGCAACATACGATTTCCTTATTGAGTGATGTAAATCGTTTATTTATTAAGATAAAACCATGTGATAGGCCTGTTCATTGCTATATTGGAAAACGATTGATACCCGGTGGTAGACTGTATCAGTTTATAGTAGTTCCGCCTGGTAGAACAGGGCGACATTTAAAGCAGGTTACGTTACGCATAATGGAATCGGGAATATACGATTATTGGATTAACGAATATAAAGCTTTTGGTCACTCTTTAAGAGTGCAGGATAGGGCAAGGGTTGTTAGCGGAACAAAGGTTAAATACGATTTTGAAGAGGAGCGATCAGTATTACCGTTAACAATGCAAGGGAAAATCAGTTCTGTGTTTTTTGTCTGCTTGATTTGCCTTTGCATTAGTTTTACGAGCTTTTTGGTTGAGATAATCAGTTCAAAGTTTGATTCTAAATTAGTAAATATGGTAGTAATTTAATTGTATAAAGGATCAAAATGAAATGAAAATGTTTGACAAATTAAAGTATTCGAGTGGCAATGGAATTTTGGACTTTCGAATGAAGTTTCTTTGTCGCAATGTTTTTGTGAAAATGTTTCATGTGAGGTTATTTGTTTGCTTTTAACTAAAGATCTTCATGAAGCCATAATTAGCACTTCACAAAGAAATATTTTTTTGTTTTCTTTTGTTTTTTGGATGCGTATTTCCTGTGCATTTGCATTATCCCGTAGTATTTTTAATATTCTTTTGTCTTTGAATCTAGAATATTTTCTTTGCTTGAAATATCAGATATTAGATATTTGCATGTTTAGTAAATTGGATAGCATTTGAAACGGTATATAAAGAGGTTTGGTACATTAAACTAGAACACTTAAATAGTGCCCATTCTAGTAGGAGTATACAAAATATGACATTATATTCATTATGAAAACATTTTTGACTTTATATACTGTACTTATTTCAGATAGGCCTCAACTACGGAGTAAAAACGTAAGGTTTACTAGTCAAATATTCGATTACTCTCCCTTTTTGTAGCAAAAATTGTATGAACTGAATATGAAAAATACACGTAACCACCAATTGTTACTTATCTTATATTTACTATGAATAAAATACTTCACAAAAGTTTACTTTTAGTTTTGAATAATATGTAAGTTTAAATGCATGCATTTGTTCAATGATTTTTGTCCTCCAAATATCACATTTTTTGATTACAATTTGTTTGCTTTGTAACTAATGCTTACAATTTTTGAATAACAAGAGTTTTAATGGTACTTGAACATAGTTTAAGCATTCACAAATAAACTTCACACACTAAAAATAATCCAATTTATGTTTAAATGCAACGTTAGCTTATGTACTGTTCTGACTGTTCAGATACCAGACTTTCCACATTTCTGAAAAAACTTACATTCCTTGACAAGTATATTTCATAAACAAATGTTTGAAAATGACACCTCATTTTGAAACATTTCGGCCAAAGCGTCTTCTCGTTTATATTTTAATAAGTATCACATATTCTAAAAGTATGCCAACTCCTTTCAAATATGCTTCCCTGAATCACTTTGGCATAACTCAAGACGTTCTTACAGACACCATAAAAAATCCACAGAAGACGAGATTGGTACAGAAGCCCAAACCAAACGTTTGACTCTTTTGGGCCCATTTTAGTATCTGCCCATTCTTTGTCACAAGCGGTTAATTTAACACTTATAACTTATGGTTACATTAATAGTCAAAATATTTCAAAATCCGAATACATAAATATTTTTCCATCTGTAACATCATATCCTGGAACATCTTACACATTGTACAACATTTTAAAGAAACATCACTGATCTGGTTATAAAACGGGTGGTTACACGATCCTTTCAATTCCGAAATTATATTTTAACTTTGTCTACTGCGACGTTCCAAAACTAAAACAAGAGCTTCCGTGGCACCTGAGCACACACTTGTTTTCATTTCAAAATCCCGTATGGTGTGCTTTGCTGGCAACAATGGTATTTGCAACTCTAACGATAAATTTCTTGACCAAAAAAACAACATTTTAGCAACTGGTTTTATAGTTCTGCGTTCCATGTTACCTGATAACGCTGATGCTCCCAAACAATTTAAGAAAGTCCCATTTTATTATATATGGTTACTCGTATGTCTTGTATTATCAAATTATTACTCCGCTATACTAACTAGTGTGGTTATTAGCTCGTCCAAAGAAGATGCATATAGCTACCTCACTGATGTTGCTCGAAATAACTTCACTTTATTATTGACTACTAATGGAGTCCATCAAATTCTAAATGCAACAGCAAGGTTTCAACTAATAACTGATAATCAAACCAATGAAGATATTCTGGCCATAAATCACATGCTAGATTTTCCTCTTAGGAAACTACGCATTTTAAATAATTCAATTCACACGAAATCCGAGCCACCTGCTCCACTATTAGCGTCTAATAAAAAGCTGGTGCTAGTACATTTTTGGCAGTACGCTATATAACTTACTTAAATTATGTGAACATCTTATTTGCAAAGATGAAACCTCATGAGAGGCCTGTTCATTGTTACATAGGAAAACGACTGATACCAGGCGGCGAGATGTACCAGTTTATTGAGACTCCTGCCAATAAAATTGGAGACTTGCTAAAAAGGGTGTCTCAAAGTATCATGGAATCTGGAATACACGAATTTTGGCATGAAGAATACGTTGCTTTAAGACACTCGCCAAGGGTTCAGGACAGAACAAGGGTAGTAAGCAGTATTAAAATTAGATATGATTTTGAGGAGGAAAGAGTTATAACTCGTTTAGAAATGCAGGGAAAAATAAGTTCAGTGTTTTTTCTTGGGTCTATGTGCTTGTTGATTAGTAGTATAAGTTTTGCAGGAGAGATAATTATGTGAAGAATTTTCAATATATAAGTTACTTAATATCTTCAATAGTTTCGTTTTAGTTGCTTTTATGCTGGCATTAAAATAGTTTTCAGAAAGTCATAATAAGAATTTTTAACTTGTTTCCTTTGTAATATATTTTATTAAACCTTTATATTCTTCTATACTATTGGCTATTCAAAGGCTTAGTTAAACTTTTTCGTAAACTTAGTTAAAAAAGTTTTCAATTTTTGTCGATTTTTGTCGTATCTAACGTTATATAGTTTTTAATAATAGACTCAAACTATACAGATTAGAAACGAGCTCTTAAATACACATCTTTATGTATGTTTGTTGGCACTTCAAGTATTTTTAGGTTTTTCAATGTTTTATACGTATATTTTTCTTTTTAAAGAAATAAAAGCCACTTCAGTAAACGAATAGACTACAAATATATTGTTTCATCCAACTCTTCTTTATTTTTGTGTTCGAGTGGTTTAAGTTCCAAAACATATTTATTTAGCGGTATGTTGCTGTAATAAGAGTATTTTCCAGGTCAAAGCTATATCCATTTTTATTCAGTAGATATTACCTTGTCTTGTCGATCAGTTTTGTGGTTGAAACGATTACAAGTTTTACATGATATTTTATCTGAGCACGTCTTTTAGATGAGTTCCGGAATAGTTTGGAATTGTTTGAATAGTTTTGGAGTTTTGGTTCTCTTAATTTCCCATTTTCATGAAGGCAACATGGACTCCCCGAAATACCTAGTTCTAAATTACTACGATTCACCCCAGTCTGTTCTCACTGACACATTTAAAACTTTCTACCGAAAACGTGATTACTACAGAGTTCCAAACCGTACATTTACCTCGTTTGGCCCTGAGTTTAACTGTATCAAAGTTTTCGCAGATGCCTTAAACTCAACTTTAATTACTGACGCATACGTTCATGATCAAAATGATTCTACCTTTAAATACATGGATAACATGGATATTTATCCTGTGGTTAAGATTTATCCTGGAGATACATATTCATTATTCAGTATACTGGCC
The DNA here is from genome assembly GCA_034695465.1 of Entomobrya nicoleti. Taxonomy (NCBI): domain Eukaryota; kingdom Metazoa; phylum Arthropoda; class Collembola; order Entomobryomorpha; family Entomobryidae; genus Entomobrya; species Entomobrya nicoleti. The sequence continues at coordinate 7,737 of JAQFZG010004160.1, read as the reverse complement.
AATAATCGTCAATCTAGAAATGTAACTCCTAAGATTTCAGTTATCCCAATCCCCGAGTTATATTTCAACTTTGTTTACTGCGATGCTCCAAAGTTGAAAAAAGAAACACCGTGGAGAATTGAAACGCTTACATTTTCTTTCGACTCGAAAGTTTGGTTCTTATTTTTAACTTCAATGATATCGGTTACTATAATCTTAAAATTGAATGTTCCACAAAGTACTTTGGCTGAGGCCAGTTTTTTGGTTTTAGCATCAGTGTTACCAGACGGTATGGAGATTCCCAAAAAGTTTAACAATCAAACGTTGTTTTATTTATGGCTGCTAACATGTTTTATTTTAGTGAATCATTATTCCGGTATAATAACAAGCGTTTTAATTACCCCACCGAAAGAACATTCGTTCAGTTATTTTTCACAACTGGCTAGAAATAACTTCACAATTTTATTTGACAGTACAGTTGCTTCTAATTTGGTTAATGCATCTGCAAGATATCAGTTGACTGGGTTTGAAAATAATGACGATATAGTTGCACTTAATCAAATGCTCGATCATCCAATCAACTTCATACGTACGTTAAATTATGGTATAGTTCATTCTGACCTGCAGTCTCCAGCTCATATTTTAGCTAAACAAAGAAAACTGATGTTAGTTAACATTTGGCAATTTGTGATTTCAGTTTTGGATGATGCTAATAATTTATTTGTCAACGTCTTACCCAATGACAGGCCAGTTCATTGCTATCTAGGCAAAAAACTTATTCCTGGTGGGGCAATGTATCAGTTATTTATTTCAAAAACTGGTGACAATCTTGAAAGGTTTGGAAGATACATGATGGAATCAGGAATATACTTGTATTGGCATAATGAATACATTCAGTTGAAGCATTCAGCTAGAGTTCAAGACCGTACAAGAGTGATAAGCATGACAAAGGTAAAATATGACTTCGAAAAGGTGGATATATCTCCGCTTATGCTGCAGGCAAAAATTGGAACAGTATTTTTTCTGTGGTTGGTTTGTTTAATAATAAGTTTCACAGTTTTCGTAGTTGAATTGTTGTATTTTGAAATACATAAATGGAATATTATAAAATGCAGAAAAACCAAACCAATATTTTATAACAAATATCAGTTCTGACGGAAAATTGATTCAGAGTACATAAAATTACGTGTAAGTATTTTATCTTCTTATTGAATAAACACACTCTTTGTGTGTAAACATAATGTGTATTGAAATTGTTTTTGTAATGCTTTGTTGTCTTATTGCAACTAAAAGATTTGAATTCAGTTTTGTATACTTACGTTTACATTTTGGGCAATCACTTTTGCATTAGAGAACGAATATTGATAAAATCAAGCACGGGGAACCTGTCTTTGGAGGTAGTAACAAAATGAAAAGCATGCGATGAAAAATAATCAAACAATAATACATGTATACATTTTGCAAAATAAGGAGCTGTTACACAAATTTAGATAACAAATAAAAGCCTAAATTAGGAAGGGTCCTGTTTCTTAAATACTAAGTCTGTTGGCATACGACCAAGTCGAATATTGTATCTGGTAGTATAGAATTTGGTCTCAAATAAATAATTCACATTGACGTTTATGTTTAAATTATTTTTACCTCTTGAAATGATTCGATTACATTTCGTTATTAGAAAAAAAATTTAGACAGCTGGTAAAATATTGTATTGACAATATAATAATTTAATTATGAAATGATATTTCTAAGGTAAAGGTAAGGTTAAGGTGAAAGGTAAAGGTTAGAGCTATGACATAATAGTAGTCTCAATTCTTCGCATCAAAATCATTCTGCATTATCTTGAACCACTACCTTCTCACCGACTTTGACTGGCGAAAACTTTCAAAATGGAACTGTTCAAGGGTTCCTTGCGGAAACAGGTTTTCACCCTGACCTTCCTGGCCATGGCGCTTTTTCATCTTCCGCAAAACTGTGAAGCCTTAGCTCTAACGCTGGCTAAAATTAAGTGCTACAACTGCACAGAACCGGCAAATTTAACGGCAAGCACGCCATCAGTTGTCCCAAATTCGGTGCTCCCACGACTGATAATGGAGCAAAATTGGTAACGGAGTGTCCTCCCTCAGTCACGTGGCTGTATGAAAGCATTGGAGATTTTATCATGGCGAACTGGTCAGTGTTGCACGAGGATGTGGTGCTTTTGACCAGGAGATTTAAAAAAATGATGTGGCCTGTCTTGAAGCCAGGAAAGATATAAAGTTTAAAGACAATTGCGCAACCGGAAATAGTCAGACAATAACCTTAGCTGCACTGGAATGCGAAAGGATATCAGAACCCACCACCCCCACCACAACCACAGCTGAGCCCAATATGACTGTCCCAAGGCAGCACGTACCCCAAGGAACAACGTTATTTGACTACGGGAAGTTCTGTCTGGGTTCTGGTGAGAAATGTAATAGTGGGAATTCATTAAAGTGGACTGCCTTCGGAACCGGATTAACGATGGCGATTGGCAGCACTGCTGCTGCCCTATTGTCTGCATGATTCCCAACAACGGACTGATTAACATATCTATCATATATTATCTCAATGAACATATTGGATATCCCAAGAAACATTGTCAAAATCATTACAAGAGTATAAAGTAATAACTGTGCATTTAAAACGAAATAAAGTCTATTTAATATTTTAAAAATCTTTATAAAACCCAAAAAAGCAATAAAACCTCTTTAACCAAAAATGTCTTACTCAATAACCTCATTAGTGTCATTAGGCGATTTAAAGTCCTTTAAGTTAGATTGGAATATAGCGACAAGTTTTCATATTTATTTTAAAGCTTCACGTCAACGACAAAATATTTAAATTTAGTCATAGTATAAGATAAATCTTTATGCAATGTGAATTGGTCAGTATACATAGAAAACCCTACCAATCGGTTTAGGATTGCAATTTCATATATGCGAAGCCACATACACCAACTACGAGACCAATACAATATTTTATTACAAATATCGGTACTCAATAAATCTAAATTTAGTTATAATCGGTACATTCACTTAAGTGTATTATCTTTTAAGATTGAGCAAACATGTTCCATAAATTACAAAACATGTCTGCACGTGAGTACGAAATGCAATGAGTTGGTCATGGCTTCTACATGTTTTCGCAATACAAAGAGTAAAGCTGATTTGGTAATACTAGTGTTCAAATTTTGACATTTTACACAAGCAAATATTTAGTACCGAAGCACAAATATTGACTGCCTCAACCATTGTGAACTGAAGTTTGCTACAAAAACGTACAGCAAGAGGCCTGAAATTTAGAAGCTAATAGATGAAATGAACATTATTTAATGGGTACATGTCATAAGTTATGAATATCTTGCAAAATTTATTACAGAAATACAAGCTAAAGTTTATGAAACTTCAAATATGAAGCTAATCGTTGAAGCTTTAGGGAGGTTATCAAGAAAAGAAACATTTAGCAATTATTTTTAAGTTGTCCTGCCACTTTTTGTATATAATAATAATAATAAAAGATAAAAAGAAGCACGGAGCTCAAAATAAAGGTTTTTTGATTAAACGTATGATCGAGACACAGTGGAAGGAAAGAAGGAACACAAATATTTAGAATTTAAAGTGTAAAGTCGAATTTATCTCTACTATATGAATATCTGTTATCCTGTAAAATTCGCCATTGCAGAGGGGTACTTACGGAGTACCACCACTGTTCCTCAAGAAGCTTAGTGTGTGAAACAAATAAATGGGCTTGCTGCACGGAAATTTGTCGTCAATTCCATAGTTTATTGCGATTTAGTCGATTAATGGTTTGGAAAAATACTTAATTGGCTGACGTGAATAAATAATTTGATTACTGACACGTAAACTAATGTCGTATGATTTCGTAGACCAAGTTAATGAAAGAAACATTAGTTTTAGTTGGAAAAGGTAAATTGGTTTAATTTAAGGAATTAACCAGTGCATTTTATAAATCAAACTAAGGATACGCTTATTTGAACTTATCACTGGGAAACTAGTTTATTGACCCAATTTTTATCGAAACTTAGGTGTTCATTCAGAAATAGCCAGTGTCGTTAGATGAAGCTGTGTTTGCTTTGCTGTAAAAATGTTTTTCAGATTCGAAAATTTAAAACTTTAGCCAAAACTTTTAGAATTTGGTTCCTTATCGTAGACACACTAAAGGTAATATAATTTATTTTAATAAGAGGTTAGGCTATTAAATTTTCAACTGATTACATTTTAATAATTTAAAAAATCAAGTGTCCTTAAAAGAATCAACGTTTAAAAAGAGTAATAAAGTATAATTTTTATTTCACTATATCTCTCTAACAAGGATTGATTCCATTTCCAGGTAGCAGAATTTCATAATTATTTATTAATACTGATCAATAGGTGTTTTCTCTTCCGTCAGTTATGTGCTTAAATTTCTTTAATAATTTTGAAATAAATATTTTATTTGTTTTTAGAATGCATTCTGGATTCATGTATAATCGTACAAACCATTTTGGAGTTTCAATATTTTTATTTTTCAGTTTTCATCTAATAATAGCAGAATCCTTGAATTACCTAGTCCTGAACTATTATCAGCTACCCCAATTCGTCCTCACGGACACTTTTAATACATTCCATCGAAGACGGGATTACTATAGAGTTCCAAATCGCACCTTTACCACTTTTGGTCCAGAATTCAGTTGGATCAAAGTACTTGCAGATGGTTTAAACACAACTCTAATTACTGACAAATATTTCAACGATCACAATATTTCTAGTTTTAAGTGCATGCATATTTATCCTATAGTTAAGGTTTATCCAGGAGATACATATTCATTATTCAGTGTAATCGCTAATAACCGGCACTCTCGAAACATTAATTATAAAATATCAGTTATCCCCACTCCAAAGTTATATTTCAACTTTGTTTACTGTGATACCCCAAAGTTGCAACAGGAGTTACCATGGGAAATCGGAACCCTTACATCTTCCTTTGACTCGACCGTTTGGTTCTTATTTTTAATTTTAATAGTAACGGTGACAATAGTATTAAAGTTTAAGGTCCAACAAACTACTTTGCTTGAAGCCGGATTTTTGGTTTTGGGTTCGGTATTCCCAGACGGCATGGAGGCTACCAAAACATTCCAAAAACAAAACATATTTTATATTTGGATAGTAACTTGCTTTCTTCTAACAAATTATTATTCAGCTACAATCACCAGCGTGTTGATAAGTCCACCTAGAGAACATTCATTCAGTTATTTTCCACAACTGGCTGAAAGTAACTTTACATTGTTATTTGACAGTAAAGTTGCTTTTAATTTAGTAAACGCATCTGCAAGATATCAATTGGCTGCCTTTGAAAATGACGTTGACATTGTGTCGCTTAATCAAATGTTGGATCATTCTTTTAGTTCCATACGTATCCTAAATAATAGTCTGGTTCATTCTGGTCTTCAGTCTCCAGCTCATATTTTGGCTAGCCAAAGGAAATTATTTTTGGTAAACTTGTGGCAATTTGTGATTTCAATTTTGGATGACGTAAATAATTTGTTTGCCAACGTGGCACCTAATAAACGGCCAGTTCATTGTTATTTAGGCAAAAGACTAATACCTGGTGGTGCAATGTATCAGTTATTTGTATCAAAGCCTGGTGACAAACTTGAAAGGTTTGGAAGATACATGATGGAATCAGGAATATACTTGTATTGGCATAATGAATACATTCAATTGAAGTATTCAGCTAGAATTCAAGACCGTACAAGAGTGGTGAGCATGACAAAGGTGAAATATGACTTTGAAGAAGTGAATATCTATCCATTAGTTCTACATGGGAAAATTGGAACAGTATTTTTTCTGTGGATAGTTTGTTTAGTAGGATTTTGTTGTACAACGTTCGTTATAGAATTGGGGTATTATGGAAGAAATAAGTGTAAAATGTTTTAAGTACAGAAAACATTCATATTTTGTAACATATATTTGTGTTTAAATACCAAACTCGAAAATAGATGTGGGAGTTCGAAGTTATATGTTAGAGTAACATACCGGGTACATTAAGAGTTATTTTTAGTAAGGGCTTTGACGTTGAGTTGCAATTCGTAGTTTAAATTTGCTTTAATACTAGTATTTACGTTTTGACAGGTTTTTATCTAAATGGAAATATTGATTGCATCAATAATTATAAATTGGTTGTTTGAGTTTGTAACAAACAATTACGACCATTCGGAAAAATTATAGTAATAGAATGTCCATAAAGTGAATTAAAATTTGTTTGTTTTGTATCAAGTTCTGACAATTTCACGGAACTGTGACACAAATTATTTCAAATTTAAAATGAAAAGAATTAAGAGTGGGTCTACTTCTATATAACCAATATTAATGCGGTACGTGGTTACATGACATTATTATACAAGCGACGGACGCTCTACTGTTGCGCAGAGTGGGCATAAAATTATAGTAATAATTTTGATTAAAAAGTTATGACATTCAAAAGTTTTTGAAGAACTCTCAAAATTCAATTTTGTAAAAAGCTTGAATTTATGAAAACAATAAAACAATTATTTGCTAAAGCAACGCAGTTTTCTTTAAGCATAAAGGCCTTGCATTAAATTAAATGCTCGGCGTTTAGAGGTTTGGTTTAGCATGTTTTTATTAAAGCTAAAACCTTAAATAAATTTTACATTTGTTTTCTTGCAGAGAGATAACTTATAAACGTATTTTGTGATTTAGTTAAAAAGAGCGTTGTTTTGAGAGGCATTAAGACGCATCGAATACATACTATCGTTGAAACAAGTATTGATTAATGATTTATTAACCTTATTTAACTTGGAAAACATACCAAGCCTTCTTATCCTGCCCTTCAACATCCTCTGAATCGAATGACGTTTCATCGATTTTCGAATGCATTTTCCCAAGAATATCATTGCAATTGTAATACCGGTAAAAAATTACGGTTGTGTGCACAATAAACTATTATCAGTCAATATTATTTAGAGAGCATTAATCCAAAACGAATGAATGGACAACTAGATTGCATTATTTCGTTAAGATTATAGTGTTTGTTAAGTTGCCAAACTACTTTTATAATTGGAAAATTAGTACTTACGATTTGCTGCATTGCATAATATTCTTATCAGATATGTGCAAAATTATTCAATAAAACCGTTTTGACTGTCAATTTTTGATGTCTCTCAATGTCACCGTAAATTGGGTCCTTGTTACTTCATCAACCAGTTGATGAAGTGATATTTGTTGGTAGTTGTAACCAACTAAACCGTCGCCGTTTTAAAGCATATAGCAAATAGTTCTACATTAGTACATTATACGTATCGTAACTTTTCATTGCCAAATTTCATAACCACTTAAAGACAAGTTATATTTTACAGATTTTCGACATTTAAATTTTGAATGGAGTAAAGATAGGATTTCAAATGCGTTTTAGCAGGGATTTTACAATATTAGGATTAGTATTCTGTTTCATTACATTAACCAAAGCAAATTCGTTAAAATACTTAATTTTGAACTACTTTCGAGTTCCTCAAGTGCTACTAAACGACACCTTTCACAACTTCTACAGAAAGCGTGATTACTTCAGAGTTCCAAACAGAGCATTCACTACATATGGTCCTAATTACTTAACATTTAAAGCTTTGTCAGAAGCTGTAAATTCAACAGTTCTTACTGAGGTTTATTTCCAGAGTGCAAATATATCAAATGTAGGTATCGCCCAAATATACCCTGTAGTATGGAC
>JAQFZG010004159.1:0-12245 GCA_034695465.1 Entomobrya nicoleti | reverse complement strand
CTTTATTTTTGACCAAAATGTTCTTTTTTATTTGACTACTATTTTTTTGACCAAAATGACTTTGTTCACATATGTCGATGACAAGTTTTTTTTTGACAATCGCCCCGTGCACGGACCATCGTGATCAGTATACTAACGGGTAAACCTGTAGAACTGTTTTAACACCTATGCGTGTTATTGTTGAACCGTGGAATTAACATTCGTATAAATATAAAAGGGTGATATAAAATATAGCACGTAAGACACATTAACAGTTCAGTTGAAAATTACTCCGATTGTGGTTTTCATACAATTCTATAAAGAAATGAATGGCTAGCGTGATTGAGTGCAATTATTATAATTATTTGACACAGTTGGTATTCTCTCCAAGTTTTTCATTTCGAACAATAGGAATACCTAACCGAATAACTTTGCTGTATTACCATACAATTAAAATGACAACCCAACCCAACCTATTTGAAAATACTTGAATGGAAATGTCAACTCAATGCCTAACTTATGTATTTACACAACTATATATCAGCTCTTGTCTAAAATGACAGTTGAATAGTCATTTATCCTTCTAAGTGTTCACTTGTCTTTGTATTCCACTCATGTACATACAACATGAGATGTCTTTTAATGAAATGTCATGTCTCTTATCCGAGTTCTCTTGAAAATTTCACGGATGCATACATAATGCTCTATTTAATGCATTATTATGTATTTATGGGTGTTTTGACAACAGAAATGTCTACAAATCCATTCCTCTTTTGCCTTGACATTGGGAACATGATGTGTCAGAAGAAACGATACTTTAGATTTGAATGTGTCAAGTGGAAATGCTTCCTTTCATTTTCAAGGTTTCTTTCTTTCACCAATGCTTTATAATATTGTCCCAGAATAATAAATATTTACAAAAAACTAACTGTTTCCTTCTGCATAATATTATTGCATAATAAACAGATTTACTAAAGACTGCAAAGTATACTTTTCCATATGATGTTCTTGTTTTTAATAAGGGGGATAATGGATGTATTTTAGAGGAGTTTCTTGGAATTAAAAGACGAGCAGGTGATTTTCTAATTTTCTGTAGCATTTTTTATAGACCCAGGATTATAGTGAGATAATGAGGGGGGAACAACAAGAAAATATTAGGAAACAAGCTGTTACGTAATATACACTGTAATCTGGAGAGATGCATGCTATGCATTTATGATATTTCCAAATTAAAAATGTGCATGAACTGCATTTTTAATCGGATCAAGTGAAAGTTACATGGGAGAATTAATGTGAAATTGCGTAATAAAATATTGTAAAGTTTCCACGTCGTTTCTTCCCTTTTTATTTTATTTTATTAAAAACTTTCCCACTTTACAATTTTCCCCAAAAAAGCTTACCAGAAATTGAAAATATAACAAGTTGTCTTTATGGCGTTATCATTTCGATCATCTTAACTTTGTAAGCTGTGGTTGCGTAAATAAATTAGTATAAACTTAATACTTGAATAAATACATAAAAACTGACTTAACTCTATGTTTGACTGTCAGAACGACAACGACGTACAGAGATAATTATAAAAACAAAATTGTCTAGTTTTAAGAAAGTGAAGATATTTAATTGCAACACAAAAGTTATATTTTTTTTATGGCAAACCATAGATACTAAAGGAGAAAGCAAAGGTGAAGAATGGAAAATAAACAGTAAATTTTCTCAGAATTCGGTTGCACGAGACCTTCGGGATTTTCATTTACTGTTGTAACGCATCAAGAGCAGTGCATCAACATTAGCAGTGCACTCCCATCATTGCATTTGAAATAGAGCATTTTCAGAGCAGAGGTGCCGTAAAAATGAAGGAATTTATTACGAAGTCTCCCCTTTCACTGTCCAACTCAGTCATGTATGTGATAAAAGAAGCTACAAAACTTTCATTCCGAATCCCATTCATGCTTCCAAGCAAAAGCAAGCAGTACATTTGTGTCTATTGTGTCCCCCCATCCATTCGTTTGTATTTGGACAAGTCTCCCCTTTCCAAAATACAACCAGTCTGTATACTTTGTAGCTTCTATATTATCCAAAAACAAAAAAAAGGAAACTTTGAAACCAAAACAAAACATTTCTGTTGTTTTTGTATTAGCATTACAAATTTCCACTGAATGTAAGCTGCTTTACATCAGACCAGACGACACAAGTTTTCTTTTGCTTTCACCACACAAAAATACTCTGAATTTTGCATTGCTTTTCATTTTGGCCTTTTGTTGACACGAGTCGAGTTGTGATAAAGCTTTGATTTGATTATAACATCACTCAGGGCATGTTACATGCATTATGTATAAATAAACAATGATGTAACACCAAAGTTCATCAATCTCAATTCACAACCGGAAGTAAAAACCTTCACAATGGCTGCAAATTCATACACGTGTCACACTCACTCAGCTCATCATGATTATCGAAAAGATGTGTCGAGTTTAATATATCGTTATGATGTCAATTTAGTTGATGTAGTTGATACCCAATCTATTGATTAGAAGTAGTAGCCTAAATATCGAAAAATATAAATATGGAAATATTTGATAAACTTAACTTACAATTGTTTTACACAAGGTTATATAGAAATCGAATGACTGCATTATATCAGACAATATCAATACATTGCAGTTTATTATATAGAAAGTGAAAGGAAGCAACCAAGTGAAACAGACACTGGAACTGTTCATACAAAATGCAATGGAGAAAGTGGATATGATCACTTGTTGGAAGTAAACTAGACTTTATTAGATTTGTGTAGATAATTAATGTGTCATATCTGCCGGAAGGAAACAACGCACCATGTCAAATAAATAGAAGACTTTCTTTTTCTTCGTAAAAATGAATCGTTTCCCTCTTTCCTTCTGAATTTCTATTTGATTTCCTTGCTGTAGAGCTACTGTGCCTGACACAAATAGTCATGAACACTTTAACAGAATTCCTTGTTTACTTTGTTCCATAAGAACAGCTGTTCAGCCGTTCAATACATAGGCTCTTATGGAAAAAAGTAAACAAGGAATTCTGTAAAAGTGTTCATGACTATTTGTGTCAGAGACAATAACATGATTGGTTGGTTGTTTCGCATGAATGAACATTGGTTATTTATGACAAGCTTTTTTATTACTTGGCTGGTCTACAGATCAATGCTCTCCATAAAAACATAAATAAATTATGAATAGAATATGAATGCTGCTTCTATTGCATGTGGAAAAGATCTTAATGTTTTTGACATTTTTAAATTAAGCTTGTTTGAGTGAAGTGCAGATAGACTCCAGAGAAATCAATGGGTTATTTGGAAGATACATGTTTTTATTAATGAGCATCCAAGAAGTTGATTTAAGCATGAGAATTTGTATTACTTCCGGCATTCAAACTAAATATTTATTAAAACGTCAACAAATGTAATCAATAAACTGAAATGGTAAATATTTGACCCAACTAAGCCTCAAAAATACTAATTACTTGTCCGACGGTGAAATATGTCATATTCACTGAACCAACAGACATGTTTCATATCATGATGACTTACATTTCCGACAACATCTTTTTTGAAGGAAATAATTTATTAAATGTCTGTCAACCTTGCTAATTAATTTTGCTACAGGCAACAGTTCTGTAGTGCCAGATATATTCTTAGTAAAAACTATAATGTATTTACACTTTTGTAATTATTGTTTGTTATTTTTTTATTGCAGAGCCTTTGACTGAAGTGTTGGGTGGCCCATATCTGTTTAAAGACAGGGGGAGTACAATCAATCTGACATGTACTGTCAAGTTCTCTCCAGAACCATCATTGTACATTATCTGGAACCATAACAACAATGTAAGCAAAAATATAAAAACCTGATTTGATATGTATATTCATAGGTTAGATTTAGAGGCCAATTCATTTATTTATACAGTCAAGTTGATAATTTAGAACAATTACAAGAAAAAAACACATACTGCTGACCTGTAGTGGCGTTTAAAGTACCCAAAATACGCAAAATTGTCAAAAATTCAAAACATTCTAAAAAACATAACACAAACGACATAAATGTATATTCCCAAAAACTACAAAACTACAAATTGCGTTGGAACTAGCATTCCGTTAGAATATTTCCATTTCACCAAATTTCATCATTAAAACTCAGTTGCACTACTAATCGAAATGAAACTACTGACAATTATGGAATTGAGAAAATTATCGTTAGTTAAATTTGTGTATAAATTTGAAAAAAATAATATGTTTGAAAATTGATTGTCTATCAGATACGGACTGCGCGTATGCCGAGCGCAAAGGGTTAAAACTTAAGAACAAAAGAACCCAAATTTCCTAAAAAGATTAAACAGAGAAATGCAGAAAAAGGTCAAATCTTGTCAGATGTCGACCAAAAGTTATGCGGAAGGTATAGTATGTGTATGTTCAAATGCAGGAAATCAAATTTTATTTGTAATGTACATAGTCACGTTTTTTTACTTTATCGTATAATATGTACTTATATTCACTCTTCATAAATATACAATCCAATATTTCCCACTATTCAGTCTACTTTTAATACACAACTAACTGAATCTAGAAAACTGAATAACGGAACATGGCCACTTAAGTAATTTGCTTTTGCTATAGCAATATTTTCATCAATCAATGCATACTGACTTTGTCTACGTGATGGACTTGCAGCTATCAAATCAAATTTTTGAGCAACGAGATCAACTTGAATCTTTTGAAGGAAATGAATAAACTGGAAAAAAGCTAACCTACTTTGAGCTTGCAATTTAAATTTATTGTTCCAGCCTTCTGCATTATTTGTTGTTCGTGGTCCATTATTATTATGCTGACTCCAGATATTTCGATTAAACAAGGCTTCGGAGTCGTGTACCCATGTATTTAGCATATAGTGATGAAATTTTAGATGCATGTATTCTTTGTAAAAAAGTTTCAATGCATTCGGAAAGAATTAAATTTTTAATCATAGTACATTATTTTAATGTTGCTTCCAGGTTCCAGCAAAATGTACACATGTAAAATTAGCGGTAACGCAAATTAAGACCTTAAAGATGCGTACATAATTTTTTAAAGTTTGCTTGGCATGATGTGATGAGCACATTTTTCTCGTACTTGCTAAAAACATATATATGCAAAACAACATAATGCAATGCATGGATGAAGTGGTTGAGTCGGCAACTGCACCAAATGCAAAAAAGGTCTACTGTTATACTAATCCCATTGTTGTGCTGTCAACTTATCTCGTCAAAATAAAAAAGGTCGAAGTCGGTATATAGCAGACTCGATATATAACAACATACCTGAAAATTGGTATGAAAGAACAAAACTATCAACTAGAGGTAAGCCACGATTAAAGGTACCTGTCTGCAAGACAGAAAAATTCAAAAACTCTGTAAGATGGAGTTCTACAATAATATGGAATGAAATGGTAAATGAAAATATAAAAATATTTGATGACGACGACGCAGTATTTCATTATGTGGATAATGTTAAAGATTATTTATGTAAATTTAGAAGTAAGATATATATATAAATTATTTTAAATCTACACTTTGTTACAATATTGGTACGTTATTTAGGATTGGAAAATGGATTTTGAAATTGTTGCAGTTTATAATAGTTAGTTAATCTAGATGGTGTTATGATATGATAATCAGTATTTATGCATGTGTATGTATAGCATGTGTGTATTTTTTCTGTACTGATATGAAGTAGCACTGGAAATAAAACTCAATTTACAATTTACAATTTACAATTTACAATTTACAATTTACAATTTTACAATTTACAATTTACAATTTGCACTCCAGAGACATGAAAATCGTGCACGCAAAATAAAATGTATTTTTCATAGTCAATTAAGTTTCTAAATTTATTGATAGATTGGTATATACGCTTATATTTAAAATAAGGAGTAATGGCGCATAAAATTATAAGATTAGTTATTTATTTTAAATGGGGCTTGATAAATATTTGTGTATTTTCAGATAATAAGCTATAACTATCCAAGAGGTAGTGTAAGCGTGCTAACCGAGAAGGGGGATACGACCCTATCCTATCTTCTAATCCAACAGGCCAAACCAACGGATTCGGGGAGATATTCTTGTAATCCTTCCAATGCTGCTGCTCACAATATAAACATACACGTGCTAAATGGTAAGTTTACAATTCTATAAACGTACTTTTAAATTTATAACAATTTAAAACGAAATCAAATAGAATCGAATGCACATATGTTCGATATTTACAAAATAACTTTAAAAAAATTCTTTTTGTTTAATTTTTTAAAGGAGAGCTCCCAGCTGCAATGCAAACTGGAGGACAAATGCCACAAAAGATTCTACTGAGCTTGTGTCTACTTTTTAGTGTTGTGCTCATATTTGGTACTTCTTAAAAATAAACGAATGTACTAAAAAAATTAAAGGAAGTGAATACGAATGTTCTTTGGTGCAAAAAATCAAGATAATCAATATAAATCCAAGGTTCAAGAACTTCTGCTGCTCAACTGGTGCTGATCCCCTAAAATTCTATTCTGGATTTCCGAGGCACTCTCTCAAAAATAATCGAACTTGGTAAAAAAATGCATTAATTTCTATCTTCGTTTTGTAAATAGTGTAATAAAAGTGTAAATTTGTATTTAAAGTGAAATATGAATTAATTTTCGAAAAAAGACTGGTAGCTTTGATGCGGAAAGGATTGCTCTTTTAAACTACAAAATTTATAATGTATATTTGTTATTGTCACTTCAAGTTCAAACGAGCTATTTCTCAAAATTAAGTAAACGCGTAAATATGTGAAATAAATGTAAATACAATTTTTTTTGTGCATTTTAAAATAAAATAAAAACGTGGAAAACTTAATTAATTTGCTATTTCATTAAAAAAAAAACTTGGCTACATGTCCATTTAAACTTTACACCAAATTTAACCTGTAATCTTAAAACTTTCCCTTTCTTCCAGAGAAAGTCTAGACACACGTCTGGTTTTATAAAAGTTTCTCTCTTTCTTTGCACAGCTGGACCTATTACCCAAACCATCCAATATAGTAACGCATCCAGCTTTATATTTAATCCTCGAAGCTGTTACTTCCTTTTCTCTCGCTTTCTCCTTTGGCTACTTTCACTTTAGTTCCCATTGGGACTTGAATGCCGACAGTTACATAAAACAGAACTATATTCATGATGACGATGTCCATTCCACGCACAACGTTTTCACATTACTTTTATTTTTTAGGATCTCTGCATCTCCCCAGTTTTCATATGGAATTATACGCAATGTGGCAATTTAGGTGGATATAAAACTGCGTATATTTTATTATTATTGTACTGACGAATATTTTCATAATCCAAATTTTACACTTTTTTGAATGTGGCTAAATGTATCGTTGTATTATTCTTGGATGTTTTTATTTTTCCGCTTCGCTCTACTACAGATATAACCAGATCATACATCCATAACGAAGAAAATCTTTAGCGTTGTAATAACCTGCATGGCTATGTCATTTTGAGTTAACAATTACGCATATTGTCATCACAGTATTCATACTAAATTTCATAAAGTGGCTTAAATACGACGTCGTCTGGTGGACTCAAGACATCTGGATTCGCACGCCTTCTTTAATTAATATAAGAATATATAAGAGCGCTTAAATTAAATAGTAAAGGATTACGTTTAATCGTGATTCTACCATTCCATCCTCCTTTTATTGATTATTGTAGATGTCCTTACAAATTCTGATAAATGTAAATACTTACAAGCGTGCCCACTTTGAAATGGTTAAATTTGTACACAATACAACAAGTTTGCTTGAGAGTAGCAGCAAGTGTACACACTGTAAACAGAAAGAATCATATTCTAATATATATACTACCGAGTAAAGAAGCAAGGGAGAAAATATAGTGCCATGTAGCAGCCGAAAATTCATGAACAATTTCCTAGAACACCTCTTGTATATATTGTGTATGAGTTTAAAATATTTATACTGTGTGTAAAATGCAAATGAAGCGTGAGCAACACAATGTCATCAAGGTCTTTCCCCTGAATTTTAAAACGGTAAGGTTGACAAGAGTCTACAAAATTGTACCTGTTCTCTTGAAAGTGTGTATGTATTTCCAGTAAAAATCAATACAAGCTGTTCATCTAGTGAATGGCTTGAAATGAAAGCAAACTTGATGAAATATTTTTTCGATGGATGGAATGTCAACAAGTTGACACTATGCGTAAACATATTAATATGGTAATATTTTGAAAGAGTTTGCTTCACACCTTTCAAATTTCCCGCAAGATAAATTCATAAATGTTAAGTTTAGTGTTTAAAAACTATTTTCAAACAAATCATACATAGTTCGCCCTAGTTTTCTTACAAACGGGATATACTATTTGAAGACTTTATTTTTGATTGAAAGCAAAAAGTTGCTGATCTCCAGTTACGTAGTCTTTCTCTAATAGCTATTATACTTCAAAAGAGAATCCTGATCTTATCTAACGTTAATTCAATCAAAGGAAGGACATCAAAGTTCCTCACAAAACTATTGAAATATAAGTGAAAATATCTAGTGCTAATTTTTCTGGGGTACGTTGGCTAAAAGCTAATGTTTTTTTTATCAGAGTGTGACTAAAACAAAAGAAAAGTATTTACCGGTGCTAAAATATTTGCCGGTGTTTTCAAATGGACTAAAATATATAAAACACTTTGTTACACAACGTTACGGTATATAATGCTGTATGAAGTATCTTAAGCAATTCAAAAGGAATTATTACATAACAGAATTTTCTTCCCTTTGCAAAGTTATGTAACATCTTTACAATAGATCACTATATTACGTAAGAGTTTCCTTTGTGTAAAAACCGTCCATTGAAGTCCTTCGCAATGCTTTTCTCCAGTCATTTATATACTTTGTATTTTCCTTTGAAAAAAGTAAATCTCCAGAGAGCCAGAAAAAACGCACGTGTCAGTATAACAAATAAATAGGTTTTTATTCTTCTGTGCACATGACTACTCTCGAAGTATTACAAGTCGACCTTCAACTTTTACACAATCCAGATTATCTGTGCGCCAGAAAACATGGAAAAGTTAATTATCTTCGGAGAGTTTATTTTTTGAGTGTCAATGCAGTGAAGTGAAAGCAACCATGTGAAAGCGACACCTTCATATTATCTATATTCATTAGAAAGAGAGTAGCCTCAAGGAAAAGAATTATAGGCATGGTGGATAACGTTGATACTCATTAGTCAGCATTTTTGAAGTTCCTTTCTTTATAATTTTCAAATATTTGATTGCTTGTAAACTTATTGGTTTTAAAGATGCTAATAATCTTTTTTTTTAGTTTATTTACAATACAACAAGACTGCGTGATAGTAGCTTCAAATGAACCTATAGTAAATGGCCCTGTACATATTTGAATATACATATATATAATGTTGACGGCGAAAACAAGTGAGAAAACAGGTAGCATATGGGACTGCTAAGACTTTATAAATTATTTCCTAGAGTACCCTTTCCTTCCTCGTGTAACTATGAATTAGCTTAAAATATTTACCATTGTATGAAAAATGCAAATGAAGTGTGAGCAGAACAATGTCATCAAGGTCTTTCCTCTGAATTTAAAAACGATAAGGTTGGTACTGTGTACACCTGGTGAAAGAAACGAAAGGAGTTAGTAGGTGGAATGATGATGAATGGAATGTCAACGAGTTGACACATGAACTCATCAATAATCCAAAACAAACATGTTATAATATGCAAATGAAAATGTTGTCGTGTTTCTGTAAACATATTAATATGGAAATATTTTGGAAAAGTTTGCTTCACACGTTTCGGTTGACACGCAAGACAAATTCATAAATATTTGGTTTAGTGGTGTAAGTTATTCGACAACAAATCTTGCGACCTTGAAAAATATCGCAAAACAACTTACAATTTATTAATGTATTGAATATAGCATTAATCCACATACTTATATTAGGTAAAAATTCAATTTAATAAACTTATATAGAAATACGAGATGAAATAAATAATCTGGTATAGAAACAGGTCTGGCCTGCTGTCAGTCAAATACGTAACTACATTATGTTCCAATACGTAATCAAAGTTTACCCCCCATATTTGAGTGAATCTGATATAATACCTCAAAAATTTATTTTCAAAGTAAAAATATCTTAGCTTACGTAATCTTTGATAATACACGTAACAGCCATTTATACTTCAAAGGAAAACGTGATCTTTTCACATGTTAGAAAAACATCTATCCTGCCATATTTGGAGTGTGTCGGTTGAGCTAATGTGTTTTTTTATCAGAGCGTGGCTAAAACAAAAGGAGATTGTGTTTTGCTTTGGCGGCTTTTTTAAATGCTTCAAATAGTCTCTTTACGAATCTGCTTTCTAAAAGATCCAAATAAATAATTATTAGGTAACAGAATTTTCTCCCTTTGCAAAGTTATACAACATCTTGACAATAGATCACTATATTACGTAAGAGCTTCTTTTGTGTAAAAAAACTTAATTGATTGCATTTTCTTTCACGAGAAAAGATGCACGTGTCGCCATAATAAATAAATACATTTGTGTTCTTCTATTCACTATCTTGATTATCTGTGCATCAGAAAACATGGAAAAGTCGATTTTCTTCCGAAAGAGGTTCTCCGAGTGTCAATTTATTGGATATGATGGATTTAGTGAGTGAAAGCAACCATGTGAAAGCGACACCCTCATAATATCTATTGATTAGAAAGAGAGTAGCCTAAAGGAAAAAATATATACGAATTTCGGATAAAGTTGATATTGTTAGATGGTTGATGTGGGTAGTGACTTGGCTTTATTAAGTTTTGGCAGATAATTAATACATCATGCCTACAGGGAAATAGAAACCCTATCTTTTGACACTCCTTGTTTCCCCTGTCTACCGGAAGTGCCACCAAACTAGAGAAAATAGAATCTGGAAAAATTGGCTATGGTCGTTTTTGGCTTTTATCTAGTTCTCTTTTCTATTTCCTTTTATTTATTACTCATTATTCTTATTTATTGATTCACATGAGTGAACATTTTTATGCTTACAAGTTTTACTGGATATTTTTTATTTTTTTTGATTCGACGATCCGGCTAAATATGTCTGAAAATAAACATTAATTCATCGTTGCTAAATCTAAACAGACAATACATTTATTTTCATCCTCTTTTTCATTCTATTAATTCTATTCTATCCACAGCCGAGGATGAAAACTTATACTATTCAATGTTATTATAATTATAATTGACCATTGTACAATACCATTTTTTCCCTTAATTTATCACACTATGAACTCTCATTTGTAAATTAATCAATGCTGAAGTTTGCCAATAAAACCTCTATATATATATATATTAGTTTCCCGCAAAAATTTATAGATCTGCAATATTTTTAAGCTGTGATGCTTCTGAAGTTTTGACTTACATCCGCAAAGTAGTAAAATCTTTATAGCTATATACCCCAAATATATTAAACTTGCTTGGAAAGTATTTATACCTTATTTGTATTAGGATCAAAGAGCTAATCTTGGAATTTCAATAAGAGATGATGTAACAAGTCAAAGAAATAAGATGAAAGGGCCTTCGGGTTTGTTTGATGTGGGTCACTCAACTTACATAAGAATTAGAACCGATGCGTCACTTTCCTTATCTCATTCTATAATCGTAATACCCTTTTTGTTCCCTATGAACCTCTGGTCCCGCTAGAATAGAAATCTTGTTTTGTGCAAGAAAACTCAAAAGCTAGCTCATTTTAATTCCTTACATTAGAGTTCTTTCTTTCGTCTAGATTTTGTGCTATGTATATCGAGTGATCCTAGTTATCATTCAAAAAATATATCTTTAGCATGTTCAAGTCACAACCTTGATGGAATTTAGATTGTAGGATAGTCGCCAAAATTCTTAGGATTTCCAAGCCAAAAATAATAAAATTACTGTCTTTTTACGTTGCTAAATTACGAAAAAAAAACTTGTCTGAAATTAAACTTGGAACATAAAATAAATACCAAACGCTTTAAAAAGTAATGCGTATATTTTTCTCTATATCGGTCTGTAGCACATGTAATTTGATTACATACATTCCATTACCTCTTGAAGTTGAAAAAAAATTGTTTCATTTAATTCAAATTCCATTAGTAAAAAAGTCTGTTCTTTTAAGACTTCATGTCTGAGGTAGGTGTCAATACACCCCATCATCCAGACGCGGCTTCCCCATTCGGCAATGCGTCACACCGTTGGCCTCCAG
>JAQFZG010004158.1:0-12249 GCA_034695465.1 Entomobrya nicoleti | reverse complement strand
TATGCATGTATATTCAGCAAAACAACCTCAGTTACTTTTCAGATCAGCCAAAGATTTAAAGCTGAATAAAAGCTATTCATCTTGAAATATAGTTTTTTGTCGGAGTAAAGCAGTAATTCTTGTCTTCTTAGCTTGCTTTATGGCATGACCACCAGAAAAAAACGAATCCAACCACATATTATACACATTCATCCCAACAAAATTACCCGCAATAACGGCAGTATTACTTTAACAGCTTTTACCACCAAAACAGCGTAACGTAACCGAGAAAGAAAGGACCAGAGTGAGAGAGAGAAGTAGTCTAGCCAAAAGAGAAGGAGATTACTTTGTGTGTATAGATCGTGGAATCTTCCAAAATTCCTCATCATCGTCATCATCTTCATAATATCATGATCCTCCTGATCATCGTCATCATCAACAACAACATCGTTGTCGACTCGAATGACCCAATAAACTGACAATATTATATTTGTGCATTCCTCCATTATAATAAATAGCACGAAAAATGGGATGTGTATTGTAGATATTATATAGAATATAGATTATTAGGTGGTCTAATATAGAAACCAAAAGCAAAGTGGTGGACCATATGCCAGGAAATCTATAAAAACGAATCTCCGAGAAATGCTTCTCCTCTCCATCGGTCGCCATTCTCCGAAACAAGAAGACTCACAATAAATGCTATGTTCAAGTACAGTACAAAGACATGTGAAGAAGTGCTACGTGCAGAAAATAGCAGAGAGAGAGAAATATAGACATATATTGTAAGTTAACGTAATATATATTTTTTGGCAGATGCAACGTGCTTACATAGATGCCAAGACAAGTCATCATCATCATATCATCATCTCACGTTTTCGTACAAGTGTACTTACTCTCTTCAGCCTTTCTTGGGCTCACTCACGGCGAACAGTCACAGTGCAGTGCTGACATCGTATAAACCATTTCCATCTTTTTTACCTTTTCCATACATTTATTATCTGTGAACTGGGAATTTTCATGCTACGCATATTTCAAATCTTCGTGTAATATTTTTTCTTTTATGGTTGTTTCACCGACGATTGATGGAAACCATATTATTTTAAAACGTCTATCATTACGTCCTTGTCATTAAATTTGTTAATCGTTTCTTTTAGTTTCAAAAATGGTCATACATTAACTTGAATTGCGTACACCATCCAACCACGGACAATATCTATTGGACCATAAAATCCCGCCGCTGAGCAAAATATATTTAAATCGTGCAAATCACTCAAAATACAAAACATTTCCATTCAATACACATGTTTGTCGTTTAGTTAGTAGTTTCCTAAACTTATTGAACACCACCAAAATATTATTTAAAATTCAAAACATAATAAAACCTTGGACAAGAATGAATTTTAGATAAAGTCTGCCAATAAATAAACAACATGCCTAATTTTTCCATCATTCCTTCCATCATTATATTCCTATTATAAAACTTATGTTATCTCTTATTTCACTATAAAAGTCAGCAGAATGTGTAGATAAATAAAAAAATTAAAAGGAAAATGAAAATCTAGGACAGTTTTGAATACACTACCTTGACAAACAGCCAATACAAATTCCCTTGTGCTTGTATGCTCGTATTTATAATGGAGACCAACAGAAAAGAGAGAAAAGCAAGATACCACAAAACAAAATCTCCGGCCAAACCAACGTCATCATCATTTCCCCCGAAATCCAGTCTAAAAGAAAGAGACTAGACGACGACACATGATGATGACTATACAATTTCTTATGCCTTGAATATGCCAAGCTCTTTATGCCAACTCAACTCACAAAGAAAAAAATATTTTTCTTTCTTTAAGAGTTTTAGCAATAGTCAACTCAACTTTTCACCATCAAAAAAATACACATCATTATCATTAAAAAACTATATGAAGAAGGACAAAGCCAGAGCAAAAACAACGTGTCAACAACTAATGAACTCATTCATCTTTTCATTTATATTTTTTTGCCTCTTCTCATAAAAAAACCAAAAACAATTTTTTTATATGGTTCACCCCCACCACCGCCACAAACATCATCTGTCCTCGCTATCGTCATCATTATCATGATTCACGCGTCATTTTACAAAGCTTCAATGGAAAACTTCTCTTTTTAAATAAAAAAATATCTGATAATCTACAATTTATTTTCTTTATATCCCCAACTTTTATTTTAGTAAGACTGGTAAGTAAAATCGCAAAACTACTCGCTCTTCAATTTTACCAAGGCTAAGAAAACATTGGAGAAAATCGTGACAGCTGACGAAGAAGAAGTTGATGATGACGATGATGACTATGGAAGTGCGATGATGAACATGAACGCTACTGTGCTGACATGATCCTATTTTCTCTCTAGACATTTAGTAGAAGTGTAGCGGAAGCGAATAAAGGAGAAAAAATGAATATACATAAAAACCCTCAACATATCAACATCATCATAACCAGTCAGTGAACACTACACACTGCACGGTACATATAATAATAATAATCCTCTATTCCACATCATCAGAGAGACAAGGAGTAAAGGAGATAAGGAATATGGAGGAAACTTGAACTCTTTGCAAATCTCGCCATATGGATGACTTGAGTGGAAGAAAATTCGATAGCATTGACGATGATGATGAGTAGGCTCTCTCTCTGCTCTAGTGACTGACTCCAACAACAAAACACAGAAAAGCCAAACTGCTGCTCTCTTTTTTGTACTTGTTCTATACTTCCTTCCTTTTCTTTTCATTTTGCTTTATCCAATCCACAGGCCAAAATGTCAAGCAAACTATTTTTTATGCTATCCTTCATAAAACTCTACTCAACTCTCTAAGAAGTCAGTCAGGGCAAACAAAAAAAGAAGAAGATTGAGTTTAAGCAAAGCCAAGACAGCGTTCAGTTCCACTAACTAACCTAACCAAACCAAAAGCACTTGTATTTCAACAAGGGTCACAAATCTCATAAGACTCTCATAGTCTTTCTCTTTATAATACTCTCTCTGGATTTTTTATTAACAAAAAATATTCTTTATGAAGAACAAACTTACGTTAAAACACAAAATATGCTTTGGAAATGGCTTTTGAGCCAAGTCACTCATTATTCATCCATTGTAACATGTCTATTTGTTTGTGTCAGTGCACTCTACTTATATGTATATCTATGATATTTCTTCCTTTGAAATGAAATTTGAATCGCTCATTTTACCAAATAGTTCTTTTCAACTCAAGTTTGCTTTCTTTGGCTTAAATCCCTTTTTTATTTTCTCAAATCCGGATAGATTTATGGGAAAAATTTGTGTTTTCTTTTATTCTCCTCTAAAACTTAATCTCTTCGGTAAAATAGGTATAATGTATACTGCCGAATTCTCTTGAAATCCGTATCCGTTACAAAGTAATATTATGACATAAGCCATTAATGGTCCAAATCCACCTTAAATACATATATTGCTCACGTAATGCACCGTCATAAGAGCAATGCGTACTTACTTTACTTACGTGAGTATGTTTAAACTGAAATCCTCCTACAACATTTTCTCCTTGTTTTTCTTCGTAAGTGAAGTGAACCAACTCCTACATCCAACCTTATCACAAGAAATAACTCTTAAAAATTCACTAGCTTCTGTATTCTACCTTTATTCGTGATATGAACTGAACCACCACCACCACCCACACCTTTTATTATGTCATAAGAAAACCACTTAAGATTATACAAGACACAAAGTTTTTTTATATCATCAAATCAAATCTGTAATCAGAGGAAGATCAAAAGAAAATTGAATTTAAAGTCCTAATTAGCTTAAATCAGCCAAAGAACTTAATTAGTTTATATGGACTACTTTAAATTAATAGAACGTAGAAACTACAGTATATTGGCATAAAATATAATGCTTTAAATAACTGTACACTATGCTATACTAAAACCAACCCAAAAATTATTAGACCTGGATTTTTTCCAATGAAATTGATATGTGTATATGTAAAGTAGTACAGACAAAGTACATAAAATATTTTAGTTCAAAGTAGAGTAAAAGTATGCTAAAAGCAAAACTAATTAAATACCTGGAAATAGTAATGAATATAACATCTCTTGTGTGCCGAGAAGTAAAGAGCTCACAGCTTAATTATCCATTGTGTATTTTTTTAAACTTCTTGTTGTCGTCTCACTCACAGTTTGAGTAAAAAGCCAAGTTGAGTTGAGAAATTATATTATTTAAAGATTTTCGTATATATATATGTAAATATATTTCCACTCTATATAGTTTCACATTTCACAGTAAACAACCAACAATGCTGCTTTTGTTCACTTTTAATAATCAAAATGTATTCACGAGAAATTTTCCCCAAATCTAATAAAATGTTTGAATGCACACAACGAACGACAACAAAGCACAATAGAAATAAATCCAACATCCAAAAACTCACAGCAATCCTACATTTCAAAACTTGCTATTCTTCATTACATTTTCGCCATACCATTTATTTTGGTCACGTTTTCACACACAATTGTTACAGAAAACAAAGTTGTTGGAATAAAAGCCTAAAAGCATTGCATATGGCAATGGCAAGGCACTCAAATATTATATTCTGATTCAGATCGGAGCCCAGAGCAGAAACAGAAAATTCAACGACGATTTACTACACAAGTAATAATTAAACTTCCATAAATCCTTATTATCTCAATTACTCCAAATCCACTGGAATATACTATACATGTAAATAAGCTAGCCACTTTTGCCCTTTTAAAGATCAAAACAATGGTAATGGGATCAGGGCTATTATTATTAGGTATATTACGTTCTTCTGATGAGTGCAAAGATAAATAACGAGTTCACAAATACCAAAAATACTAATGCAATCAACACCATTCATCGACTAGTTTATTATAAAAAGCACTCCAACAGTTGGAGTGTATATTTAAATTTCAGCTCAGAGCACTTCACTTGGCTCTCCAGAAGAACCACTTGTTCACTGACTTGACTTGCCTTGGCTTGAAAAATAATACACTGTTTTTGCTTGCCTGCTTCCAATTTTCCAAAAAGGTGTTTCCCTTTTTTTACATAACAGTATTACTTGGTTCCTCTTAAATCTACTCAGCTTGACCGCACAACTGCTGATAGTAACCTTTTATAACGAAATGATCATAAACTTTAATAGATGTAATAATTTGCTTTGATTAGTATTATTACTATACATTCGTTTCCCTTTTTCTGCACGCTTATCTTTTTGAGTAAATCAATATTATTGTAAATGGATCGGGTGGATGAAAAAAAGGTGTCTCATTTATTATACTGAAGTTCACACACTTTTTGCTTGCACAATCACCACTACCATTATACCACACAAGCTATCTCATGATTCAATCTGGAATTGTAAATCAAAATGATCCTCCTTTTATATAATTTTTTTTCTCAGCCAAAAAAACCTCTAACATAACACCTACAAATACTGCCTATACTGCACTTTGCCAATGCTTATTGGCAATTGGTTCATTTAAAAAAAGAGATACAAATCTGAGCCTTTTTTTCTTCCCAAGTGTAATAAATTTTATATTGAAGGCTATATATTGCAGAAGAACATGACAAGAATATCAAATTATACCTTCATATACCACACCAAATTTGAAATTCAAATTAGGCTTAAAACGGATAATCCTGTCACAAAATATCCCATTTTAATGATATTGGGATTACGTGCCTAATTGATTTCCACACAAAAATTTAAATAAAGACTAAAAATAAATCACACTACACACTCTCCTTTTGAATTCAATAAAAAACACTACAACTCGGCTGATTTCAAGATTACGTCTAAACTAAAAGACTGCCTTAAAATATATAAAAAAATACAAAATGATTCACTTCTCTTTCAACTTCAATCCAACAAAATATAATCTTGTGGTCTTTTCTTCTCCGTTTTCAAACTCTGATCATTTAACTCTGACCAAAAAGTGAGCAACGAAATAATACTAAATAAAATGCATATTAAACTTTGTAAGCACATTTATATGACGATCATGATGGTTTTGGTGATATGATGATCGAAGAAACAGAGAATCGCAAGCAAGTAATGTATAAAGACGTAACGTAAGATTCCTCTAGAATAAGAGAGTATTTAAGGTATTTAGTTTTAGTTAAGAGGTTAAAAGCATCACAGAGATCAGCACTGAAAGACACCACAGACTTGAGCACGTAGACAAAAGGCTTAGCAAAAATCATATAAAAGATTTCTATATTTTTTTCAGTATACACATCTCTCTCTCCGCAAACTCAACTCGCCATTATTGCCAGTGGCTCCAAGTCTTTAAAAGGATGCTCCACCATAAAAGGATGTGAAAGGACAGAGAAGAACGTAGTAATGTAAGTTGTTGTTAAGATGTTCAAAGCGATTTTCAAAACGAGTGTATAATATGCATATGCATACATTGTACATATATAATAGCCCAATTTTTTTATATAAGTACAAACGCAAAGACATTTTCTTATAAAAATCTTTTCTTATATTTTTTTCGTATTGTATGTTGCTTGCGTATTGTGATGTCACCAAAAACGATATTCGCATCAACACGTTTGATTTTTCTTTATACAAAATAAGAAATACTTTGGGATGCTGACGATGATGATGATGATGACGCGACGGTAACGTGACATAGGTATATATATATATTCTCTGGGAATACCTAGAGAGATCATAATGATAATATATTTCATGCAATTTTAACTCTCTCGCCTTACATAAATTTATGGAGCAGACAATGAAAAAATGTATACTAATAATATGTGAAACAGGTTGTCATTTCAATTTTGGAACTT
Source organism: Entomobrya nicoleti (assembly GCA_034695465.1). Lineage (NCBI taxonomy): Eukaryota > Metazoa > Arthropoda > Collembola > Entomobryomorpha > Entomobryidae > Entomobrya > Entomobrya nicoleti. Next base: position 5,445 of record JAQFZG010004158.1, on the reverse strand, counting down.
TACCTTACCTACTGAAAATTAGTCAAAACTGACAATTTTTTCTGCTAAACAGTTAAATTTGTTTTTTTTTCATAGGAAGATGTACTAACATCTATCTATTCCAGTCATCACAACTCATTATCATTATCATCTACCATACAAAAATATTTTGTCATTTTCTTTCATGTTTGTAATTAGGCAATACTGTATACTAATAGTTGCCCATCTAAGTAATTTATACCTATACATTTGTAAAAGCACATATTATTTCTAAAATATTCCTATATACGTTAAATCTATTAATCCATTTTTACTCAACATCGTCATCACATAAATCATCATTGCTTTGAGATTAAAGTAACTAAACACTGAAATACGACGCCCTGAATGTCAGTCAACCGTGAAAGGTTTCTGTTTAGAGACCAAAAAATCGTGTTATGTCGCAAGTCACACAGGCCAACAGCAGGGCAGATTGAATAAAAAAATGTATTCCTTTTGCAATGAATCATCTATCACTATCGCCAGCATAGCAGCAGGAGAACATAGACAGAAAGGTTAAATAGTTAAATTATTCACGCTATTTTGCTTTTCAAGCAATACAATGAAAAAAAATTACCAGCAAATTGTCTCTTTTTTCTATATAACATCGCATGTATAACATTTTCTTTTTCTGGTTATAGTGGTCGTATCTATTTTGCAAAGTGAGCGTGCCATCAATCATCAGGTCATCCTGTTTGTCATTATTTGACAGTAGAATGTAATGTACATTAGATATAGTGTGAGTAGTATTTAAAAATTCATGAATATTCCTTTTAGCTTTAGTATACCTACCTATCTTTTTTGAGCGAAACTAATTTCCAAGGACGAGTAGTAAAAATAATATATGTGCAATGTAGAGAAACATTAATTTCCCAACTCTTTTTTTATTCAGAGGACATTTTTAGAATAACAAAAAAGGTTGCTCCATTTATCTACACATAGTGCTCTTCTCTCTGGATGAATATGCTGTGCATACGTAAATGTCATTAACGAGAAACAGAGAATCAGGTAGTTACTGACTATGACTTGACTAGAATGAGTGAGTCAAGTCAAGTCACAAAGTGATATACGTTTAATGTATGCAAATACCCGTCTAAATTTGTTTCTGTTTGTACTACTGATGAGGAGAGAGATCCTGACTTGACTGGGCTACTACAGAGAGGACCTTTTAGGACGTCGACGTCGTGTGTCCATGTCCATCAAATCCCATTTTGTCCATTTGCACTAATAATGAATAAACTGGGCGGGGATGGGTTTTTCTCCTCTTTTTTTGTATATCTTTGTATTAACGACAGATAGTATACTACTTAACTAGTAATATATGCATTATAGTATGTTATTATGATTGGAAATGGAAATGACATGTTGCGAAAATTAGTAGTAGAACACATGGCGCGGTGTATCGAAGGAACTAAAATTTATGTCCTTGTTTTAGATACTACTCCAATTATCTACTTCACTTCACTGAAAACATACACACCACCACACACACATATGCGAGTTTAATGAATATGTATTGTACACATGATATTTTATGTGTGGGTGTGTATGTTGATGACAGGATAGCATGCAAAGTGAAAGTATGGTGTAAAATGAGAAAAGAAAACAGTTTATTTTTGTCCTTACCTTAAGCTTTTTATCTGAGCTCGTCTTTTTCAACACAGGTACATTCTTTCCTCCTCCATCGCCAGAGTTCAACTTTCCTTGACTTAGTTTTCGAAGGGGTGGAGGTAGCCATTTCCTGACAAACACAAAAAAAGAGATAAACACAAGCGTAATATTAAAGTAAAGTGGGTACGCAATGTTGTTCCAACTAAAAAGGTAAAAAAAAATTACACAGGAAGAAGCAGTGTGTAGCGAGAGAGTATTTAAGAGCTTTCCAACTGCTTTTAAGTATTCTTGTTTGGAAGCTTTTAAATTGATACGATACTACTAAAATACATGTATACATGCATTCATATACATTTCATGTATACTTTAATTTCATTGATGTGATTCCGCAATCAGAGAAAAAGCTACATACACATATTTCTCTACTGTTCAAGAATAACAAGTTCTTTTGAAAAGCTCTCTGCTTGAAATTTCCTTTCAACTTTATTTACAAAGAACAGCGGAGAAAAGAGAAACGTGGGAAAAGGCTATACCCCTCTGGAAAATTCCTCTCTCTTTCTCTCTCTCTCTCTCTCTCTCCCTCTCAACACACTGATTGTAAAGAGTATTTGGTTGTGATTGCGGAAACGAACAATAAAAATAACATATAAAAAGCTCACTTACCCACTGAACACACGTCGTTTTGATACGGGAGAACTACTTGTTACCGCTCCAGCTGCATTACCTTCAGATGTACCTCCATCTGGAATAGAAAAAATAGAGACAAAAGTTATTAGTTGTGTTGGAGAAAAGCGGAAATACTGCTAGGCAGATTATTCAGGTCACCACCACACCATTCGTTTCAAAATGCTTTCCACATTTTGTTCTTTTTTTAACCATTTCGCATTTACATTTACCCAAAAGTAAGCAAAAGAACCTTCTGTTTTATGTTTTTAGCCAAAAGCAGTGGCAGAAACGGAAGTAAAAATCACTGTTATTCTACTACTCATGACAAATTTTTTCTCTATATGTTTATCTACTTTCACAGAAAAAAAACAACCAAATGAAAAAATATCAGACCAGACCACCATCTTTCCAAATAAACAAAAACACACACACACCTGTAGTATCCAAACTATCCCCGTTTTTTGATGACGTTGAACCATTTTGGCTTCTAGCTCTTCTAAATACACGATTCAAATCCTTTTTCAAGGAAGAAGTAGAAAACATTCCGAATGAGTGCACAACTTCAGGGAATTTCATTTCAAAGGACTTTTCGGATGGAAAATTCCTATGCGCGTGGTAACAATAATTTTTATATAGATTTTTTTAGTGTATGCTAAACGAACACACTAGAAAAACACCACACCACCACTTTGTAAAGTACGTGGTTGTAGTCCGAAAAATTAATATTAATGAATTATACTACACTTCACAACAGCTAAAAAATTTGCACAGCAATAACTTTTCTTGCAACAAGTTATGTAACACAAAAAAACAACACCTACAAAATACCTACTACGATTTTTTTCAGATGGCAATAAATTAAATTGCTCTGATTTTATTTGCTAGCGGGGGTGTAGTAATTTCAGTTGTGGATGAATAACTAATAAAACAACTTTTCATTCATCTATCCTACTAAATAAACTATTAAGTTTTTTTGTTGATTAAACTATAAAACAGTTTTTTGTAGTAATTATTATTCTCTCTGGGCCCAAAAGTTATGGATATTTTACCAACTAAAACCACAACGTGTGTGGGATGAGTTTTTATTCCTCGTAAAACTTTATTAATCGTTGTAATACAGGGCAAAGTGTTTTATGTTGAGGGGTTCATCATGAGAACTCACTATCAATGATTCATCCTCTCATCAAATAGTGCATTCAGACTAGTGTGTGTTTTATACCGTCAACATCCAAAGTAAAAACACAAATAACGTCACAAGTCACAACCGCAAAAGTTTATTAAATCTCCTTAACTCAAAGACCACCACTGCCACTTGACTTATGACTATGGTTTTTGATGACGATTATTATATTACGACATCCTGACCACCACCAACACAATTGGGAACAAAACGACACAATATATGCTAAATAAATTTGCACACAATCTCATTATTATAACAACCCTTTTATCAAATCCAGTCCAGTAAAAACAGAACAACAGCAGCAGAAGAAGAGATGAGTTCATGTAACATTGATAATAATCATACTCATCATCACTTCATACATAAATATTATACTTTGAGATGAGTAGGTTTTGCTAATGTTTTTTAATGGTTTTCCGTACCGTTTTCTAATCTCAGTTTGTTTAAAACATTGCAATCATTTTATGATAATGTTAATCACGTGCATTTAATGCAGAGAGGAGAGATAATTAAACAAATGATGATTTTGGTAAAATAAAAATCAGACATCCTCAACCTTTTATGTAAAATGTCTATATTAAATGGGATGACGATGACTCCTGCAGCTCTGCATGCATTTTATTCCAAAAAAATAAGAAAAATACTCATTGTGTTCCCACATGCAAAAAAATTGAGGAGGATTATGGTATATTTTTTGTACTTTGATCTTTTCAATAGTTCATCACAAAATGTGACAAGACAATGCATCGACCGTCCTCATTACCTATTCCAAAACAATTTGTTCAAATATGACCATGTGCAGTTTTGCTTCTCAAACAACAATATATATTTTTTGGTAATATTCGGATAATTCCAAGAAGAAGAAAAAATGTTTAGTTTAAAAATAAAGGCAAGGTTTGCCGAGTTTTTTTGTCACAAAATTACTACATGAGATGCGTCAGTTTAAAACCTAACCCAACTCAAATGCTAAAAGTTTTTGTGTTGTTGGTTGTTGTCCATTTCCAAATAAGACGAGAAAGAATACTTTTTATCTTCTTATTCGACCACCACATTTTCTGGGAATAACAGGAAAAACGACATCGTCATATCATATCACACTGCCACGAGTTTTCATTTCAGCGTAGTCGCCAGTCGCCACACTACCACCTTCACCACAAACTTGAAACGCACACCTACAAAAGGAAAAACGTGATGATGATATGATGTATAGTTTAGTAACACTTTTGCTACATTAAACTTTCTTTTGATGATATGATATTACATGTACAGTATTTTGAGTTGTGTACACAGTGCGCACACACAAACAAAGGAACCACAGGAATTCTGTTAATGATGACGTAGACTCGACTCGATGTCAGTCTTCAATGTTTCCTCCTAATAAAGCCTTGAAAAAACAAGTGTGTGTACTGTGCGCTACTACAACAGACCACTACTACTACTACTTTGTTCAAAAGTAGTGTCACTGTCACTCTAATAATGGCGCATTTTAAAACAATTTAAATTAGTCACCACAAAATTCCTCTAACCGTGTTTATTCCACCGTTACAAATAGATTGAGCACACAAAAACAACAACTTATGCAGTAGAGGAGCTCATCGTCATCTATCCATCCAGAGAGAGAGAGAGAGAGAAGAGGAAGTTCAGAAGAGAAACACTTTCGTTTCAATATCACCACCACCATCACACAAAATGCTACTACTGTTTACTCGCTAAAACGACACAACCATGATCATCATTATCATCATCATCATCATCAAAAACCACACGTTTTACTACTACTTTACTCAATACACTTTACTATTAGTTGTCGTTTTGTGTCGTATGCACAAAAACTGTGTTCCACTTCGATACTTTCCCTGATTCTATCTAATCATAACATAATAATAATGCCATGGGTTATTATTAGCTATAAAAGAAGTTGAGAGAGAGTTAGTCGGTTGTGTTGTGTGGCAAAAGCCAAAAAAAAT
>JAQFZG010004157.1:0-12250 GCA_034695465.1 Entomobrya nicoleti | reverse complement strand
ATTATGTATATGAACTCGAACATTTGTATTGACTATGTATGTTACCAATGAGTTTGCAAATAAATAATTTCAATTCATAATGTGGAAAATCATTCATAAATATGCAAACAGCGAGCAGTCGAACACGGAAAGGTTGTCAGGGCGAACGAAAAAGTGAAACAATTTGCTGAAACATTCTATAGATCAATCATTCACATTGTAAACTTGTACGTACAAAAGCAAAAATCTGTAATTTATTCGAAGGTTTTCATGGCCATTTTGTACAAGGTTTCGTATTTCTACTATTTACATTAAAGTAAAACATTTTTTGTCACCTAGGTCTGTGGCCAGCTGTTGTAACAGTTTAATATAATATTTAACATAAATTTAAAAGACAATCAATTGATCAGTATGACGTATTTATTAAACAATAAGAAAACAGTGAACCCACAAACAAACTCTGTGTCAGTCATAATGTACATACATAGAGTATGGTGTAGTATATCCTTATTAAGCTATTTAAAATAACACCGTCTTCGAATTTAATAATTAACTTTAAGTCATACCAGCTGCACGGACACCGGTACCTTTGTTTATTTTTCTTATTTAACTTTTAGGTGCCAACTGCAGACTGGACTATACGTTTGCGCGTACACTATAGCTTCATCTATTGCCTGAAAATAATTTAAGGTAAATTAGTTTAAACTATTTTTAGCAGTGTATTGTGGTACATTTTGTTTACAAATAAAAATAACCGGCAACAATAATGTAATATCGTAAACTTTTTACAAAATAGACAAAATTTATGGTTTAGTAAGCGATTACAATTTAGAAATATGCTGCAAATTTGTGCTGAATTTTTCAAAACAGTAAGATGTCAACACAAAAAAAAGCTTTAAAGTTTGATATCAAACTGCGTTACAAAATTCAAATTCTGTTAGTTCAAATAACTGCTCAACATTGGCATTCCGATCTATTATCGTTTGTTTGTTTAGTATATTTTTCATATTTAGAGAACAATCCGGTTAGTTTATTAAATGTTTATTACACTTTAAAAATGTTTAAAATCTATTAAATGAGTGACCAAATCGTAAATTTTGAAATATATGGTACATTACACACTTTTCAAATTTACTTTATTGTTTTTTGTATTGTAGCAACACGTTTGGCATGACTACTAGCATTGCAATCTTCAAATTAAACGATCCAATGTTTAATTCGAACAAAAAAACTTTTTATTTAAGGAATAAACGACGTTTGAGGACATGATTTTAAAACATTAACTTTTAATGCCGACGTTTAGGTTTCATTCAGTAAACCATCTTCAGGGCATCATGACATAAAGAACAAATAGAGTTTGTAAATATGGATTTTACTTAATAAATGCACTTTAGTAAGTCGAATTTTAGTAAATCTGTTAGTGCTAATTTCGAAAAAATCCATTTATCATGTACCATATCCTTGCCGGCTTTCTAGTCTTCCAGGCTTCGTACCATCGAAGCTTTTCAATCGTCAATTAAATATTCACAGCTGATAGCGACAGATTGATTGATCAGAACGATTGTTAAGAAAGCATAAACTTGACTTTTTTAATACAATGATTTAAACAACAATATCTACATTATATTGCTGTTTTGGATATTTAAAGGTTATAAATAATACAAAATGGGTATCCTTTTTTCTTAAGAGTCATAGGGAATTTGGTATTTACCCAGGCCCCAACGAGCATAGTAGGTAGAGTTTAGAAAGCTATGCATATAAAATTCTGCTTTACTATAAATATCGTCCGTGTCGTTTACATTTTTTGATTTTTTTCTTGATTGGATTAAAAAACATCTCAGATTTCTACATGAGATGCAGTCCATAACTCCTGCTCCAAATTTTAAAACTATTACAGAAATCTTAATTTCAACTAAATCCGCTAATAAACCAACATATTTAACCAAATATTTAAGATTATATTTTTTAACATGTGAGGTAAATGGAAGAGCTCTCTCATGCATGCTATATTATGGACCTGGAAAGCAAATTCCTATTGAGGCTTAAATGATACAAAACTTAACTTTTAGCACCAACATGAAGTGGTCTCGAAAGTTCAAGTACATTTTCCTGCACTACTGAAGTCGAAAGACCACAACCAGTTTATAAATCAACAAATTTGTTTTCTAAAAATATTGACAACTATACAACTAACAAAAATGTTCCAACAATTATATTATGCTTTTATCAATTTTAAAACAAATTTAAAACCTAGTGGAATTTGACCTATATTATTTAAGTAATATAGCGAAAGAGTAAACATAATGTAATATCAAACTTACAAAAGTAAAGCCTATTCAGTCCACTAGTTTTATTTTTGAATATTTCGGATGCATTTTTTGCTTTGGTTGTTATTTTTTTTCGTATTCTGGATGATCTACTTCATCGGGTAGAATATTTCATCAAATACTCCATAAAAACTACTAAAAAGTACAATAACTAAAGAGATTGTTTTAATTAGCTTAAATGATTTATGCTCATTCTTTTTATTAAACGCTTCTTTTAGTTTGATACCTACCTTAGAAAATTAAATGTTAACACTAAGTTGTTTAACAAGGTTCATAGTTATATATTTATACAAAACAGTTCACCATTACACTATGCCAAGCCCAAGCTCCACTTGCACTTTGAGTTCATTTTTACTTCCAAACCATAAACTGACTGAGGTTGAAATAGACCAGTAACCAATTTCATTAATGTTTGTTTAGGAGCTGGTGAGGATCGAGGATGGTAATTATAATATTTGTGATGTGAAAGCGAAAACACCATGACTGATTAAACGATAACGTATTCATAAATATCTAATAAACCATTCGACGATAGCAACAACCACAAAATTAAATTATTACAAAAGCTAGCATCATAGAAATACTCAGTGTAAAGTATTATTTGGAAAGTTCGATTAATAAAACGATAAGCTATTGCAAAAGTTGAATTTATTTTCTGGTAAACAGTTTTTGTAAACGTCAAATAACACAAATGTATAATGTATATTCATCACGTAATTTCAGCAAATACATAAGCTTTTTTGTTTCACCTTCTCACATTCAGAAAGCACGTCAGAATAATGTTGAAGTTATAAATTATGAATGCAGGAATATTGAAGAAGTACTTATTTTAGTTTTCTGTTTCAAACTGACAAACACATAAATAATTTAACCATGTGGATGACACACATTGTCGAGCACACTATTTATTTTAAATGCTAAGTCGTAGCAAGAAATTGTCACGAAAAAATTTAATAATAATAATTCTTGATTTTTTCAAGTCATCTTTTATAATTAAATAAACAATAAATAATTTTAGTTAAAAATGCTTTAAAAATTTACAAAATTCAACCCCAATTATAATTGCGCTTTCTTGTTACCCCTTCTGATTTATTTTTTAGTTTGTTAAGACATTTCTCATTTATGCTACTGAAATCCATAAACACGACGCGATTTTTCATTCAAATATTATATTAACTTTGTAAATACACTTAATTTTGTTGTTTTTTTTTCAATAAAAATTAGATTTTTTTAGTTTAAAATTATGGTCGTAAAGTTTGACAATTTTTTCGAAAACTAAAAACTACTACTTGAATTTAAAAGCACCATGTTAACTGTGTACGCAAAAATATTATAGTAAAAATTACGTTTCGTTTCCTTATCAAAAGTAGCAGCTGCATAATAATATGTTAGAGGTTTTTGCGATTTCAAAGCTTTCCTCCAAACTTTGTATTGTAACCTTCCAGTCAAATCAATATTTTCAAGCTTTCTCCTAGGCCATATCTCATTTACCAGTTTTCTACTCAACTCATCACATTCCACAATTCTCGGCACTGTTTCACCAATCACAATGTATATCACAATTGTAATTATTGTCATTATACCGTAGACTAAAGTAGGAAATATCTCCCTTCCGCATACAATAATCCAGCTACCTACAACGCATAAAATAAAACCTATCGACATTAACTCACCAGCAAGTATTCGTATTGGTGTCATTCCAATTTGTTGAACGATACGAAGCTGTATGTAAAATTTCATGGGATTATCATTAGCGGATAATTTACTTATTTTTCTTAAGCAACATAAAAATATGTTAAAGGTTGAAACAAGTGGCAAATAAAACGTAACATACGCACGTACTGCCTCCAAAACCAGATGCTGTGTCATGATAAATCTTATTATGATTTTAAGATACTGGTAATCCGATAATATTTGAATGTGATCCATAAACAATCCAATTGGATCATATTTCGTTGCAACTCCAGCTACTGGGAGAAGTACAACTACTGTGAAAAAAGCTATGACAAGATAAATCATCAAAAGTCCCATTATATCAGCTGAGTTATCTAGTCGAAAGACGTAGAATATTTCTGTAAAGTAATTTAGAAAAAAATGTAGAGATAATGGTAAAAGTTTTATTACAAAAGCTGAAAATATTACCTACCTTTTCGTAATAATTGCTTGAAATCTAGTCGTACTGCATAGCCAACCTTTCTGCGATCCTGTCTTATGAACCGATCAAATCGAAAAAGTGTATTAAAATAATCTTCAAACATTTGTTTTCCATGCGTTATTTCCAAGTAGAAAAGTGCGGCAGAGAGCGAACAAAATCCAGTAAATTGTACATAAAGCAAAGTTAAATACAGTGGAATGTCGTTCTGAGAATTTGTGAAGGTAATAGTCATGTATAAACAAATAAAGCTGTGTAAAAACACGTTTACGAATCCGACATAGAATTGAAGCAGCTTTTTATTGTTTTGTCGAACTACAAATCTTTCTGTTGGGACGTCACAGAAAATTTTATGTGGGCTTAGGTATTGGTCAAAAAGTTGGTGTTTTAACTGATATGCTTTCCAATGAAGTATGGTTGCCATATTCAGAATATAAATGGGAACGTTAACTAAGTTAACATTCGTTTTTTACTTTTTAACAGGGAATTAGATGGGTTTTTAAATGTTAGGAACGTTTTTACTCGTAATTTATATAGGACGACTAGTGCGACGTGGGTTTACACAATGCCAGAATAATACTCCACGGGTATTGATTTAAAGGGAAAATATTATAAAATAATTGTTATATCTTACTAATGGACGTATTTATAACTTAGATTTTGTATATTTAGTATTGTTGTTTAAAATAAATTCAGTTTTTGCTGGACTATAACAAAAAAAATCTTACGTAAAACAAAATCAATTTTGTTTTCAGTTATTTATAGTTCATCAAAATATTTCCTGATTATATGGCAGCTTACCCTGTCAAATACAACATGTTTTTATAGATTAAGCGATATTTAAAGTCATGTTGTATATGGATGTTTCGCAAGCTTATATTTTTAATTTTATCTACTTTTAGTTTTTAAAAAACCGAAAGAGTCAATAGTAAAAGTCGAATTTAGGCTTAAGGTAGATATTGTATAGATAAATTAGATTATTCTTGGGCTTAAACGTATTACTTTACATTTCAATATTCCTTCATGGATGCACCCACAATTACCATTGTCAACTGGGCTTCAGGACTGACTGTTTAGGAAGAATTTTTGTGTCAACAATTAGCAACTTTTATCCAAACAATGGCATGAACACCTTTTTAATTTTCCATTTGCAATGTTAATTTGGAGTTGTTAAGTTTGAAATGCTTTTATTTTTAATTCAGACCACGATACAAAAGCGTTAATATTGTAATTACGACATATCTTGTAAAATTAAAAAGTAAATGAAATATACAGTTTAAGCCGAATTTTTAAAGTCCTCCAGAATAGCAATTTATTAGCAAATAAAACTAAGCTAATGCATTTACTTTGCTTGATTTAAAAAAACCATCAAAGATAATCAGACGAATCAAGTATTTCTTTGTAAATGTTTACAGCAGGCTTGTTCCTATCGGTAAACCAATATTTTAACAGTTTAAAATAGAATACTTTTAATAAGACAATTAAAATGACAATATCTACATTAGATTGCAAATTTTGACTGTCAGAAAATCTATAACTTACTAACAACTTTAACAAGAGTTTTCGCTGCATCTCGATTTAAGAATCTTTTTTTTGCCCAAAAAACTGCCACAAAATACAACTGAACAAACTTTGCGACGGAATAGGATGAATAGTTTCAAGCAAAAATTCAAATTCAAAAAATTGCTAGTTGTTATGCATGTAGCGTAAGCAGTAATCAAATATTTGATCCAATAAATTTAACCTATTTTAAATCCTACTTTCTCACTGTAGTTGTTAATTTGTACTAACTACAATCAAGATATTAAAATAAAGTGGACCATGGCTATGCTCTTTGGGAATCACGTCATCTTCATCATAAAATATACTAAAGAATTATGGTTAAATTTTGCCAAAATACTTAAATTATATGATTAAGTTTGTAGCCCAAACAAACATAATTTAATGAAACTAATGTTCATATTTGTTCTTCTCAAATTATGTTGCAAAGTTCTTTGCAAAATGTAACACATCCGACAAAGTTAATGGACTTGAATTATTTTTTTGTAAATTTTTCAAAACAATTTTTTTAAAATCATTTCCATTTATTTAGACAATTTGAATCTTCTTACTAACTGATACTGTGGTGTACATATCTTTAGTAAACAGTTTAAAATGACAATATCTACATTGTGTTGTCATTTCTGATTGTTAGTATGGATATTCTTTCCAATTTAACATGGTGGTTGACCGGTTTCTTATTTCGTTACATGATATAGAAAGAAACAAGCATATTTTTGTATTAGATTTCGATCGATTGTATAATTCAACAAATCAATGTATTTAGTCCATATAAAACTTGATCTTTTAGCTACTATACTGACACTGATAGTTGTTGGGCATACTGACTGACCAAAAAACTAATTTGAATCATTTTTGCTCAAAGTAGCAATATTGAGGTTTCTTCATTTCATAACTATTCAGAGTCTCCCCTGAATTTCATCTGGTTGCTCTAGTAGTCAAAATACTTTCAAAATGTATGCCTTTAATTATAGTTTTTCGTTTTTCCATGGTAAAATATTTGTATCACTGTTTAGTGTTTTATAAATGTTGCATACATTCCCAAATAAATAATTGCACTAAATTGATTCATATCAGAACAGCTAAAAAAATTAACATTCACTTCTTGTGCTATTTTAATAAATTACTGATTCGAATTGAGGATAGCACGTATGAATAGCATACATTTGTATTCAATTGTGGACAAAAATGTACAAACAATGATGTCTAAATTAACCTAACTCTAAAAATTTGTGTCATAGTTTTTGAAAATTTCAACTAACGTTCCTTTTTTGAAAGACGTTTTCATTAGTTGTAGTGTCAATCCACAATAGAATGGATTTACAAGTGACATTTGTCGTTGGTTATAAATTCGTCACGGTTAATCACAAAATGAATGTTTTTCAGACTCTTGGAACTTTTTTGGGTGGAGACGCAAAATTTACGGATCGTGATTCTCTTTTAGGCCCCTTAGACAACTATTTAGATGGTGAGCACCCGCAAATTAAAAAAGACCCCCTTATTCAAATGCAGGTACAGTTTTCACTTCTTAAGTTTTGGTACACAATAATGAGCCAAAATTACTGTTAATAATTTATATCTAAGAATTATACTAACCAGAAGAGATAAGTACCGTTGTAGATTTTGACTTTTTTCACAATGGATACTGTTTAGTCAGAGAATAATTCTTTGACTTTTTAAATATTTTTAAAGATATCACATTACATTTGTGATAATCTCTGTTTAATAATTACTGTATTATAATTCGAACATACGTACGTAAATTATGGCTGTTGGGCCGTTATCAAAAAAAAACTTCATTTTCTAAAATGTAATTGTTAATTTAGTTTCTAATAATTGAAAAACCGATATCTTAAGTCCTACATAGGAAAGTAAAATTAATCGTTGAAAATTTTAGAAAAGCTACGAATTTCTTGTCAAAGATCCATGCTTTCATATACAATTGAGACGAATATTCTTATCCTTCCTGAACTTCTATTTCTATAAATTTTTATAAATAAATAAATAATAAAAATAATGCTATAATTTTTTACCTATTTATCCGTTAACGACTATCATGGTTAAACATTGGTTAAAGTAAGAGAGCTACATTGCTTTCACTCTGTTAGATTTTTGCCAAGACCCTTCAGTGGAATGATACCTGTTAATTATTTGTTTCTAGATACATCCTAAGCTCAACTTTTTTCTTATAACAGTTTTGCATTGCTAATCCACAATAATTGAATCGAAGAAATAGGACCTACATTGGTTTGTCCTCTTTGATCCTCGGAAGGTTGCACTGTAGTTGATGTAACTGCTGTAATTAATAATTTGAAGCAAAATTTCGTCCAATTTATTTTACTGCGGACCCATTACATATTTTACTCCACACCCTTTAAGTAAAAATTCAACAAAAAAATATTCACATAAAACCTATTTTAGATTTTTTAATGTTTTTTTTTACTTTTTGTGCTTACCATTTGGTATATTAATCAATATATTTAAATTACAATTAAAAATTGAGTTTATTCACGGGCCCTCTATTAATTAGTCATATTTCTCTTAATGTTTACGGCATACAGCAATATACAATTTCTTTAAACAATTCGGCAGTAGTTTCGTTCTTAGTGGAATACTACTTTGACTTTGTGTTCAGTTGACTACCAAAGCATAAATGAAATCCATTACAATGTAGACTAGCATGCAAGTTGTTGTCTAGAATCAAACCTCGGTCCACTTCAAACTTGGGGAAAACCAGCGAAATTACCTAACTAAAATATTTTAATTCTCTTTCTCTCATGTCATGAGAAAATTATCTGCTTAAAACAGAAGTGCATATTGAAGCGTTTGATTTGTGCTACAAGTTGACAGCTCACCGGTAATGTTTTCTAAAATAAATTTGAAAATCTTAAAGCATACCATTTTATAGACTTACTGTCAACTGGATTTTCAAATCTTGATATTTAAGAAATCTTAGTTGAGTGACATGTTGTTTTAGTAAGAAATAAAGTAAGATGTTTCTTTATTTTCCGCTGACTTCTGAAATCCAAACAGCACGCAAGCAAAATGGTATTTTGGATAGAATTTCAATTATGGTTGGCTGTCATTTGAATAAATTCTGAAAGCTGTCCGTAGTTTGAAATGTTTATCTCTATCAATTATTTTAAATGAAAGGTTAACTGATTTGTGTGTGAAATATTTGTATGTATATTAACCAAGTTAGGCTTTTTGGAACAAAGAAACTCATAATATTACTGGAAAACGAGGTTAAATACTTTGTACGAATACGAACAATTTAATTTGGTGTTATATATTATAGTACATAATATATCACGATTTAATTCTCTGGTATTTAATAAAATAATAAAACATAGCATTTATTATAAAACCTATTTTGGCATGGATATAAAGCATAGAAAGTCGAGTTTTTTTTAACTTAACGACCGATGATTACATTTACAGTTTTGCGGTGACAACTGAAGAAATGCTGACTGAATAAATAAATATTTGGTTATATGTTGTCAATTTTCTTTTTACCAATTCTTATTTTACTCACTCAATTTTATTTGCCTTCATATTTTACTTCATGTAATTTTAAAATTAACAGTTAGGTAAGTTGTGAGTTAATATTTGGTTTTCCAGGCTATCATTGCTGAGTTAAATTATAACAGGCTATTTATCAAAATACGTACTTAATATGATTATTTATTACCATAAACACTTCACCTTTTGTTATTAGATATTTCTTTTTCATATTAATGATTTTTTAAACATTTAGCGGTAAAAATTGATATTTCGATAGTTTTGGTTCTTTTTATGCACAAGTTTTGCAGATCGTGGACTTTTTTTGCTAATTAATTCCACTAGAAAATTCAACACCACAGCATTATTTAAATTATTAAATGTGTAGTTTTAATTTACCCGTAAAATATATTGTGCTAATTAGAAAAATCCTTTTCATTATTTTTTTTTTTTTAAAGTTGTACGATAGTATAAATTATTTATAGAAATCTTTTGTACCTATACATTTTCCCATCAATTTATTATCGTAAACCACAGACGCATATTTTTGAAAAATTGTAATTCAGTTATCAATATAACATGCCTACATTATATGTATACGTATCATATTTGTTTAAAACGAAACATACTACATTGATGATTCGTTATTTTACCAACTTAACTAAACTTTTTACAATATTATGTAACTTTTAAGTGTTTATTAGTTTCAATAATCGAATAATTCTGGCACAAAAATAAAAATTGATTCATTTTTCTCAAGTTGAGCATATAATTTTTTAGATATAACATTCAGGCTTCCGTTCAGCTTTCCCAAATTCATATATTAAGTATGCATGTAGTTTTTTTGTAAAAATTAAATTTGTTTACAATTTAATTGTACCAACACATACACACAAATAAATGTGACAACTTTTAACAAATTCAAATTAAAGTAAATAGATTTGAATTACATTTTCAAATATTCTCTAAATGAATTGTCATGTTATGGACCCAACTTTCATGTTGTTGTTGTCGTGGTCCACTTTACTTGTGCAAACCAACAATAATTCATTTCGGTTTACTAACACGGGAGAAAGCTTCACCCAACAGTGTTGGGAAGTGAAGGAAAGTCAATTTTAAACTTACTAACTTTCAAATTATAATTTATCATGTAACGTAAAACTATTTCTTACACAAAGCATTATTCGATTACAATTATAAATACCATAATTATCACGTTTTATTACTAGTGTTCATGTGATACAATTTTATGGTATACATTCCTACTGAAGGATAATCATAATATTTTGTCGTTAAAATTAATTTAACCATGTAAAATTATTTATAATTTTAGTAAATTATAATGCCACAAGTTTTGTTAACAATTTTTACGACGGTCAGATCATCCTTAAAAAAACTATCAAGCGACCATATGTATCACATTCCAAAACGATATATCTTTTTGGTTGGATAAAATTTGTTTTAAACATTATTCCTGGAAGTGTGAAAATATTCCATTGAAAGAATTGTGTAATCTCTTTCTGATACAACTAATATTCTGTGTTAGATCTTAGCTATTGAGTACATTTAATAACTTCTGAGACAATTACAAGTTTGCTAAACGACGAAAAATTCTTTCAAAAGTTAATACATTTATTTATATCAGTTAATTAATGTAGGGTGAAAACCACCTTGTTTTCATTGCAATCCTAATGTAAACTTCTTTTAGTCGAGTTACTAGAGAAGATTTTTTTATCGATATAAAATTTGACAAATACTGATGCTGTATATTTAATAATACATTTTTGTGCGAACAGCACAAGTTTCAAATCTCCATAATTAGATATTTAAGATATTTAGTTAGGTTAATAAAAAAACGTTTACCTTTACATTAAAAAGTGGGCATTTAAAATAACGGTGTTAACTTAGGGATTCACCATGATCACCACAAAACAAAGTTACAAACAAAACAAAACAAACAAATATTACATACGTATTAACAATAATATTTGTAAGGTTAAGCATACTGATTATCTTATCCACTCATTTGTTTAGCCCAAAAAAATGACGTAATTTTAATGTATTAAAATTTAGTTTAAGTAACTACATTCACATACATTGTGTGCAGTTAACAACCACTTTCATCTAGAATTTTTTCCAGCTCTTCAAATTTGACAGACGGGTTTAATTATTTTTAAACCGAAAGAAAACAGAAATTTTAGTACATTATCTCATTGGCTTCTTTAAAAACACAAACATGGTTAGTAAAACTCGGTAATTAAACTCGTCAGTAAAATCTTCCGTAGTTAACACAATGTTTGTACATAAACAATCTAAACTTTGTACCACCTTTACATACTAACAACTTGATAATTTTTCTCTGACATCTTAACTTACTCTATCTTACTCAAAAAAAAAATTATTCCGGATAATATTTTTGGGCCATTATTTAAAACCCTTAAACACTTTACACTACAATATAAATATTAACTCGAATATTTATGCATTATTTTTTGACAAATTTTTTAACATTTTTTTTTGTTCTTCCGGTCCGAAAATGCTCTAGTCCATGTTTACCTCGACGTTAGACTAAAATCAAATATAATAATTTTAAAACAAAATTTAACGTTTGTTAAGCTATAATTTTTATTTCTTACTATATAAATTACCATTTCTTTTCGTTTTAAAATAACTTCCCAATCCATGTCCAACAATAATCCAGTCATGTTTCTCCATCTTGGTAAAACAATGT
>JAQFZG010004156.1:0-12251 GCA_034695465.1 Entomobrya nicoleti | reverse complement strand
AACCTATTAATTTTTTTCTGTATTCTGTCAGCTTGCGATGAATCACTATCTGACCAAATACATATCCCAAAATCAGCCCATTAATTAATTGATATCGAATGATATGTTAGTCATTAAACGATTTGTTATCAAAAGTCTGCAAATAAAACCATTTTTTCATGTCTAGTCTTGTTGACAATGAGTCAGTTTACCTCACCTTAACATAACAAATAATATATTTAGTAATTCGTTTTCACTTATTCCACATTTAATAACTCGGATGTTGTGCAATTGTTCCTTCCCCGTCAATAACTTCGTTCAAGCTTATCACTAAAATTTGCTGTTTGCCGGTTACACTTCATCATGTCAAAGTCAAACTGCTGAAACGATAGGTTGAATAAAATAACCATTTTCCTTGTGGGACAAACTCAGCTCAAATGGATTTGTCGAGTATGAGGAAGTAGATTGCTCAAAATTATAAGAGTTGCGTCATTCTGTTTAGAGCTAAGCTTATCGATACTATAGGCATACATATATCTGAGCAGAACACTTACGTCAATTCTTTCTTGTTTGCGAATGATTGTCATGTATTATCCGTTATTTAATGTGTTTTCTAAAACCATTCATTGTCTTCCTCCTTTTTTGACAAACGTTTTATTCGATTCATTTATAAGATAAGTAAAGTGAGTCATATCATTTGTTGTGGCATATAAAAAGCCCGACAAATTTATATCGAGTGTCGATTACTTTTTTCGGTTTTGACTCAGTCTAACCTTTTTCTCTGGATTTCTCATTTTTCGGGATCGTTAACTCAGTTTCTGAATTTGTGTACACCTTATATTCTTGGTTTGGTAAACCTTATTAATATTTCGAAAGCATTTACGTCAATTGATACTTTTACTTAAAATAACAACTACACCTAGTTGTGAAGCAGTTTTAATTTTAATACTTGTTTGTTTCTTTCGTCTAGAAACTTGTTGACGCTTCAAATACTACACTGTACAACCGCAACCTTCAGGATAAGACCAATCGGGTGTTGGGGCCATGGCTGCCCATGCGTCAAATTATGTGGATGGGATGCACGTTCCACGTCTTGAACCAAGTTAACAAATATATTTACTTTATATATTTGTACAATTAATCTTTCATTATACTTAATAGTTTGTTTAACTGTTTCCAGTGGATGTAGACGACACCAGTGACGGTGAACTTGACCCAGAACCAGATCCGATCTTTAATGATGTGCTGGTCCACCTAATTCTACCAAAACAAACACCTGGACAACAACAAGATAGCTTGGAGCACATCAATCAGTTTTTACTGGAAACGTTTACAAAATCCATCAAAGGAATTCTAACTGAGGTTCCAATTCCTCAGCTGAAGTCTACCGAACAAATGCTTGAAAAATGGGTTACTCTTCAGCCAACTACTTCGAACTTTGCCCATTTTTTAGTAGACTTTCCAAACAAAGTAAAAAATCTTAAGGAAGGGGAGACCATTCCAATATACGTCCGTTGTCAAAACAGCACATTGCTAATTAGGAAGAGTATGGACAAATCCATTTCTCTGTCCACTTTCCGTCCATCACTGCCATCTGAAATCGTCATGTCTAATGTTTTGGGAGCCCACTTCATGAATATTCCGGAAACAATCGAAACCATTCAAAATTCGGATTTGCTAAAATCGCAGTCATTTGCCAAACAGCTTCACAAGCTTGCCACAGAAGATGTGGACATTTCTTATGAGAAACCTTTAAATCATGGAAACAAGTATATAGACATCAGGGACGTGGCCGACCCAAAACTTGTTTCAGATTGGATCGTAGGGCTACTCGTTCCTGGACAAGCTACCCCAGGAACTTCAGATATGTTGAAGGGTTCCCAATTTCAAAAGAAATTTCGAGATCAAGTTTCCTTTACTAAGGAAAAAGTATCAAGAGATGTGCTCCCATTTCGTCGTTCTGGAATGTACATGGCGCTTAAAGGAACTGTCCAGCTGAAACTTTCGGAAAATCTGGATTCCCATATTCAAGCAAAACTGGTATACAAAATTATCATGCTTCGTATTTTGGCTAATATTGGTAGTCGACTACTCGTCAATGACAGTACCAGTACGGATATTGCTACTCAACTGTTGGCAAAACTAGGAAGACGAGTAGAAAAGCTAGTTAAAAGCTACAATGAAATGGTATCCGTACCGGAAGTACAATTACCGGATTTTTTGGTTACCATGAAGGATCTCTGTCTGCAAAAGGTGTCATCCACAGTAAAACGATTGACTGAGAGGATGAAATCAACTTGGGACGAATTATCGCATTACCCCAATCATTCACAGATAACTTATCAACACGATGATAAAGATTTATATCACCAAATCCCCAATTTGGACAACTTTATCGAAAAGTTAAAAACTACCCTTTCCACATCATCTCCTTCCACAAATCAAGATATTAGCAGAATTACCGAGTCTGAGATATTTCCAAGATGTACTAAAGCAGAAACTATTTTAGCACTGGGAAATGACCCATCACTATCAACAGCCTCATCCCTCTATGTTTGGTTGTACGACACAGAAAACTTTGTAAAGTATCACTGCAACAATGACAATACTACATCTGACCAGCTTACTCAAATATTATTATTATACTTTGCAAACGCAAAGTCCTATTACGGAGATGATCCTCTAGGAAAAAGTCAAATTTACTTGGTTTCCTTAAAAGGGCTGGAAATTTTGGACAAAGTTAACACAAAAGAATATCCCCTTTTGTTGGAGTACAAGCCGGAAGTCAACACTGACTTGTTTGACTACCTATTGCTGCCCTTTAAACGAGACCTGGATTTGTTGGACAACTTGCTATTATACTTTAAAAACCGTATGGACAAAGCAGAGCTTTCGGGCCTTCTAAGTAGCAATTCCCTAAAAAACAACTCATTTCCTGTGCGTTATGCTAAGAAATGCAGGCCAATGATTGATCTTCACCAGAAGATAACCAACGAGACCGATATAGCAATCCAGCAGAAAAAAGTTGAAGTACAGGAGAAAAAAGTTATCTGCGAAGGATTGCTGTTGAAGCTTCATGATCTTAAAGATGATCCATGCGCTTGCAGAGATGATTGGCAACCGGAAACACGGAAACGCAGCCGAATCCAATGTAACAACTGCAAGCTAAAATACGAGCTTCAAGAACAACTCGAATTTTCTAGCAAGTCAGTATATCGGTATCAGAAACCACTTCCTAATGATATCACCATGCAATGGGCTATTATTTTCGAGCTCATGATTCCCCAACAGTTTGCAAGTTTTCGGGACTACCTGGCACATGTCAAATACGTGATTTGGGGTGACCAAATATTCAACGGGAAATCTAACGACAAATATACGTTATGGGCTCAAAACACTGGAATAGCTTCCTACAAAAGTAGCAATGCAGACCATCCCAAAAATATTCAACTGAGCTGTCCCTGGGTTTCATCATCATCACAAGATGCACCGATAGGACAATTGAATGTACTCAATAATCAGCCTGAAGATTACATAATTAATAGTAGCTTGGGATGCATTTATTATTGTACCATAATTCAAGACAAGAGAAAGCCCTCTATTGAATATGACTGTTCATTCCAACTGAATAGTACGCATAAACATGAACGCTACTCCAGCTCCAACTTGCAAATCACCTTGGAATCAACAAATCACACACAAAATAGCATTTTGGCACGTCAAGTCGAATGTCATCAGGAATTGGGATTGGATGAGTTTCTCACTTTTGGAAGCTTACGGGCGGGACATCGCATACAACTGAGGAACTTATACGCTGCCTTAATTAGTGGATCATTGTCTCTTGAAAGGGAATCTGTATTGGCACTCATTTTACAAACAATATGGCAAACAGGACCCAGAAATGAAGAATCGAATGAGAGAGAATCTCACGTGGATTTTTTTGGAAAGGATACCCAATTTGCTGACGAATTTCTGGATATGTTGAACAAGCTTGTAATGACAAATACAAATTACAGCAATTCTTTAACTGTTCTTGCTGCAGTTATAATCACAAGACGAATAGCAGATCTAAACAAGTCCTTACAAGACAAATGTTATGGTCAGCTCAAAAGATGGATAACCCTTATGTTCACCTGGATAACCAAAATTGAGACAGCACTAAATAAACCTGAAGTAGCATCAGCACACGGGGGACTAACTAGTTTACGTAAAAATCTACTTGAAATTGTCATCTGTTCTATGGTATCTTATAGCGTGGTTTCAGAGGAAGATCTATCAACTGTCATAAAGGAAGAAGATGATGTGGTCTTTTGGATGGATGCGTTATTTCATTGGAATCGGTTCGAGGATCAGCCTGTCGAAAGTTCACAATTTTTCAAAATTCTTCAGGGTTTTGTAAAAACCGTACCACTTCGGCTCAATTTACAGAACCAAATATTAGCGGAGAATAATTTGATGGTAAATCCCCTGAAAACGTTTATTTCCAAAAAATGGAATAAAACGAGACAGTGTACATTCAGCACTATGGACACGCCTTATCAATCCAGAAACAAGGGCAGTCTTGTGCTTGTCAAATATTTGGAGACAGATCACCAAAGAGGGGAACAACTAACTCATCAGATCACTTTTGATTTCATTCGAGGACGATTTCTGATCAACGGCTTTTGTCAATCGAGTTTACCATTGGCGATTAAAGATCACAAGCTCTTTCGGATGTATTTTAAGGATGCCACAAATCTGAAGATTCTTCGAGAAAATGACCGATTTGCAAGAACAGTAGCTCCAATATACGGGCGGCACTATGAATTTCATCAAACTGGTGACACCGTGATCATAAGAGAGGTTCAGGAAGACGACGTCCACCCAGTAAAATTAGTTTTGTTGGACCCTGACTTATTTTCTGGAGTACTTTCAAACTACTTCAGGAAAAAGTATACCCATTGGCTGGACATTAATGAAGCATGTGTATATTTTAGAGAACACACTACATTGGACGATCATTCCTACAAGTACACTTTAAAACAGAAGGTGTCCAACCAGAAAAAATTATGGACACTTTTTGATGAAAAAACTCAGTCGAATGTGTTATCCATTGACTCATCAGGATTCAAGCACATGACAAGGGCCCTCAAGCGTTTGGAGTTGGAAGACAACATAAACGTCACATTTCATAAAGGCAGCTCTACTACAACAGCTACACTTCGAAGATACAATCTTCGATTTTCCATATCCCCTCAAAGCGGAAGTTGTCTTAAATGTGTCGAGTATCCAGACTATCATGTGTCCAGCAGTCAACAAAGCCTTGGTACCCTAATAGGACTGAGCCAAGGTTTACTACTGGAAAATGATGAAAAACGACTGATTTTGGTTCCACATTCGACCATTAATTATTCTGGTGGTCGATATCATCAAAACTGTGAAATCCAGCTATCGAAAGATTTACGACAACCCCCCTGCTTTGTCTATGAAGTAGATGACGTTCTAAAACGACTGAAAGCTCATAACAGCAAATCTGCTTGGTTGTATCTTGCTGCCCTCCATGCAGTAACGTCATCCCCCTTCTTTCCTGACCCATTTACTGAGGTCACTGGCACGGAAATGGCAATGCATATATTGCACTCCGCATGCGTCTGGTCTTGTTTCCCATATGATACAGAGTGCCTCACAACATTGAACTTCATCAAAACTTTGTCCCCAAAGCGAAAGTGGTATCATTATGATAACACAACAATGAAATACATTGAGGATAAAGGATCAATGGAAATTACACAATGGCCGCAAGGCTTACCTTCAATGGTGTCATATGATGGATATGCAATAATTGTGGATAAGTTGACTGAAGAAAGCGAGAAGCTGGCAATGCTACATGACAATTGTGAACCCACACATCTGCCAATTGAAACCACTGAAAAGCTCTCCGAACGGCTTCGTCTCCGGGGCTACTTGAGATCGTTACCTGCATATAATTCAGCAGCAGTTGTGGAATATCCTGGCTATTTTGGAAGGTTTCCATTCACACTCACCCACCAAAGTGTCAAAACTTATTCCCTTACCTTCAGATCATCATTTGAAGAACTACATAATTCGAATATGCAATTGATCTCAAATGCATTTCTCATCAAATCAATGAAAAAGCTCAAAGAAACAAGCTGGTTCGGAAAAAACAATTTGTCAACTTTTTTAATTACGAAGCACCCTTTGAAGGATGCGGCTCCCCTAATTTCCTTAGAACATCTTGGAGGAGTACAAGATCTACTCAAATTGGACTTACATTATAACTGGTCTCGTCTTTATACCATGGCCACTTTGTGTACAACCCCAGAAGATTATCACTTGTATGGGATAATTTTATCAGCAGTAGCCTATCGAGGAGAATCCTTAGAGCAATTAGCTAATCTTCACTGCATTTCGCTATTTTCGTCCCACAATGCTGTCGGAAACTTCCCTGCTGTTCCTTCTTATTTCACTTCCAACTCTGAGGAAAGTACGTACTATGAATGTCCAGAAAACAATGACTACCAAGTTCCCACCGTTGCGAATATTTTGGCAAGAAATGCAAAACCGTTTACAGCCCTTTCAATTCCACAAGCTCCAACCCAACCATCAACATATAACCATTATGGTATATCATCCACGGAGTTCCAGGATCTTCATAGCAAATACAAGACGGACAGAGAAAAATATGAAACCGATTCAAGGGAGTATCAAACACAGAAAGCTGCTTTTGAACACCAAATCACGACAAGCTGTTCAACGTTAAGTAATCACTTTAAACGTTTTTGGCCATGCGAACAATTTTGCGATCCTTCAATTTTTAACCAGCTCGAAAATCACAACTTCAACTCAGCATTGGTTGTCCCAGAGATTAACAAAAGATTAGAAATTTGGTACAGAAATCACATCTTTACATTATTTGTAGCTGAGGTTCAAGCTAAGCTAAACTACATTTGGGATTATTTGGATACACTGGACACTGCAACTCGAATTTGTTTCTCTATTGCATTGAAAAGAGCAAGTACAGCGGTTAAAGAAGAAAGTAAGACATTTGAAGTTGAAAATGCTGCGAAAGCATTGGAAGGTTTTTTGGACAAAACTAAAGCAACAAAACTTGAGGAATGTGATAAAATATTTCAAGGTGGATGTCTCGAGAACACATGTGATGTAGCCAATTTCCAGCTCCAAAGAAAACTCTACAAGGACGAGGCACAATTAATTAGCGACAATTTGATCCAAATGCTAAAGGGAACAGTTTCCAGTAAAATACTTTATGAGACAGGAGTTGTTCCCCGGCTTTCCCCAATATTCATTCTAAAACATTTGGCAACAATAGACAGACAGACGGGAGATTCGAATATAGTTTTTTCCTATTCCGGTGCCCTTGGTGTACTCTGGACCCATCTCAAACGACTCAACAGGTGCATTCGAACCCAAACCCCATCCGACCTCCAAAAAGAAAAGGATAACCCCGGCCATGAAAACTGGAGTCCCAAAGAACATCCCAAATGGCTTCTCTTAGAACTGGAACTAGACATCATCATTCGTCCAATTCAAGTGGAAGTTGCCAATCAAATGATCCAAATGCCGAATGGGTCGAATGGGGTCACCCAATTAAATATGGGGGAAGGAAAGACCTCTGTAATTGTTCCCATGCTCTGCACTACCCTAGCCCAGAGGAACAGTCAACTCTGTCGTGTAACCGTACTGAGCTCCATGTTTAAAATGAATTTAAACAGCTTGACGTTTTCCATTGGAGGTCTCCTCAACAAACGAGTTTACTCGGTACCTTGTCGCCGCGACATGAAAATTGATGAAGAATGTGTGAACAAGATTTACGAAGCCTATCGAGACTGCTTGGATAAGGAAGGCGTGGTCCTGACACTTCCGGAGTATCGATTGTCCTTCCGTTTGTTAGCCTATGACAACATGTACAAAAAGGAATGGAGCTTAGCTGAAAAGATGATGGATGTCGAAAACTTCATGAGAAAATATGCAAGAGATGTGCTGGACGAGAGTGATGAGCTATTCAGTGTAAAATATCAGTTGGTTTACACTATCGGCGAACAAGTTCCTACTGATGGGGGTGATCTGAGATGGCTCACTTGTCAGAAAATTCTGGATATTATCCCAGAAGTTGGGGAGACTCTCTTCAAGAAATATGGTCCAGGAATGGTGGAATTTCACGAAAACTTACAGAAAAAGAGTCCCCATCAATTTTCGACTTTTCGGTTACTTGGCAACGACGACTGTTTAAAAGACTTTCAGAATCTTGTGGCTGAGTCGCTATTATCCCAAATGTGGATTCCAGCCAAGCACAAACAAGTTGTCAAAAGATTTTTAACTGAAGATCAAGTAAATAAAGTGGATCATGAAGATGTTATGACGAAAGTTTTTTCAAAGGATAGTCCTGACAGGTTAGATAGAATACTTTTGTATTCTGGTTATCTAAGAAGGGGCGTTTTGGGCCTTGCTCTAACAAAGCGTTGGAGAGTTGAGTATGGAGTCAACCCAAAACCGAATCCTTCTCGTTTAATGGCCATCCCTTTCAGGGCGAAGGATGTGACCGCAGAAAAAACCGAGTTTGGTCATCCCGATCTGGCTATCATTCTCACCTATTTGAGCTACTACTACTCTGGTCTCAGCAACAAGCAGTTACAAGACGTATTTGACATTTTAAAAATCAGAAAATCTCCATACACTATTTACTCACAGTGGATAAAAGTCATACCGAAAGTTCCAGATTTTCTTGCAAATTACTACAACCTCAACATGAAAGATGTTGAGCAAAAGACAACCCTCTTTGACATTCTAAGAAGGCACAAGATGGTTATCAACTTTTGGCTATGTCACTGCGTATTTCCTCGGGAATCAAAGCAATTTCCTGGAAAGCTTGTCATGACAGCTTGGGACCTCTGCTGTGAGCGACAACGTTTCCCAGTCACTGGCTTTAGTGGAACCAATGACTCGAAAGAATTGCTGCCAATTATGATAACCCAACAAGATTTAAAGCAGCTGGAGAAGACAAATGAGGACATGACAAAGACTTTGCTTCAACCTGAAAATGGAATGAATCACAAAGGATTCCCGATGGGTGTCACTTGTCAACAAATTTTAGAAACAATGAAGCAAGATAACCTGACAGTTCTAATAGACGCTGGTGCACTCATGCTGGAATGTAGTAACGAGCAAGTTGCAGACCTCTGGCTAAAGACAGATTCCAACGTTAAGGCTGCTGTTTATTTCAATGAAAATAATGAGCTTCTTGTAAAAACCAGAGATGAGAAGAATGGACAAGGCACTCCATTCGAAGTATCCCCGTATCAAGCTCGTCTGGAAAAATGCGGGGTATTTTTAGATGATCAGCATACGAGGGGAACGGATCTTAAATTTCCGTTTGGATCCAAAGCTTGTGTGACAGTAGCGACAAGAATGAAAAGAGACAAGTTGATACAAGCTTGTATGAGAATGAGGAAACTTGGACAAGGGCATTCAGTGACCTTTTATCTTTCCCATGAAGCTCGAGACAAGATTAAGGAAGATTCGATAACTACACAAGGTGTACTCAAATGGGTTTGTGCGAACACTACAGAAAGTAATAAGGACGGGTTAGTATATTGGGCCATAGCTGGAAGAAATTATGCACAAAGATTGGCTGCTGAGGATCATTTTCATTTTCCATGTGATAAGGCTCCTTTTGAAAGATCTTGGGAAGATAGATCAGAGATGGAAATAAAAATGAAAGTTTTGGCAGATCAATGTGTGGATGATGAAGTAGTCAAACTAGTTGATTTGTATGGACAAGCCTCGAAAATGGAATATTTATCCCAGCTCGTTCAAAATTGGTTTGACTTTGCGAAATGGAAGTTAAGACAAAATGAAGGGGAGTCACGAATCAACCCATATATTTTGAGAAACTTGGATAAAACTGGAGACAAAATTGCTGATAAAAATTTGGAAATGGTTCCAGATCGAATGAGCTTATCGACAAAATCTGGTAGTCCGATGGAAGAAGAGCAGGAGAAAGAGTTGGAAGCAGAACAAGAAGAAGAACGGAATATTGAAAGACCTCGAGGTGCAGATCCCGCTGTTCATCGTGTACACGAAAATGTCAGAAAGTTAGTTATTCAGGGTGAAGAAATTCATCAAGATGGCAAGTCCTTTGTAAAAAATTGTAATGTATTTGAAAATACAACCTTTTGGAATGAAGTCGAGCCACAATCGTGGAAAGGAAGCGTTTTTGCAACAAAGGACTTTGTATCAACAATTAAAACTAATTTCCACACTGATACATATTTACGTCCAGTTCAGTTCTTGATTTCGAACAAGTTGTCATCATCGCCACAAGTACAGTGGCTTGCTATTAGCCCCTTTGAGGCAAACGAACTTTTGCCTTATTTTCGAAGTGCTAGAAACACAAAATGCACACTTCACATGTTTTCTGCACGATCTTCCGATAAACAAGATTTGCTCTTGAATAACCATCGTCTTCAGCTTCCACCTGCAACAGACAATGTCGTGTTAGATCCTGGTCCAGAGTTGACATTGCTTTTACTCACATCCGGAAATCTTTATTTTGCTAGTATAGGTGAGCAACACGAATTTACTGCATATCTTGGTCTTTTCCCGCAACCTTGGTCACAGAAAGAGAAGTTGGCATTTGAGCAGGGTAAGATTTCAAAGTCCGGGTTTTTGTCACCCGAGTTCCGGTCACCAGATCAGCAACTTGGTTTTCAAAAAGACCCCACAAGTCTTGTCAAGAAAATATTGTTGTGTCGACATTCATTTCTTAGTGATGCCACACATTTGGTTCAGCTTCTCAATGAGCAGAAATACGTCGTCATTTGAAATCAGCTATAATTTTAAACAAATAAATATGTAATATTTAAAAAAAACATATATTCAAATTGTCTACGTTTTAGATATCACTTTATTCCATGTAAAATTAAATAAAAAATTATTTTCAGAAAAATAAACAGGAAAACTATAGAGTGAAGGAGCTTTTATTTTACTGTGCTTACAGTTTAATGAGAAGGACATGCAAGATCGTAAATAATAAATATGGGTACAAGTTGTGCCTAGTAAAGCTTGATTGGACATCTTAGTTAACCGTTATCGTCACAGTTTTTAATACTACTACCAAAGCACGCAACAGTAAATCACATTCATACCCAGTATTCATTCATACCCATTTTGCATGTACCTATCATACTGAATGTATTCAGACCACGGCTTATTTTAAGCTTGCAAGCGTACTGAATAAATATACGTGATTCGTCATCTCATATATTATATCTATTTACTTTATTAACAACACCATGCATTATATACATTAACTCATACACATGTTTTATATTACGAAACAACGTTTTTGCGAAGCTAAAAACGTGGTCCTAATTTCTCAAGTTTGTCGTTTTTTATACAATCGGTTCTTGTACGCACCATCAGTTTAGCAATTATATACGTTTTTCATTACAGTTCTTTGTTCCATTGTTCCATGCCAATTGGGTTTTTTGTATAAAATTGAATATTAGCCAGTGCTCGTTTTCCAAAGCATACGTTAAAGTGACTTTTGAACATTTTCCTACTCTGTCAGATTTTCGTGCTTATCAATTTAATTAGTCTTTATCAGTTACCAGATAGTCAATAATTTATTTTATTTATTAAGCCGACAGGCAAACAGATTGGGTTTTGAGGTTAGATTAAGGGACATTTGATTGAATTGCTAATGCACGTCCTGTAAAGTTTTAAAATATTGCATAATAACACTTATTTAACTCTATCAACCTGATACATATATATTTTTGAGTGAACTTATTATTTGCTGACAATGGGTTAAACACGTATGCAAGATTGATGGATATTAACTCAAAGTTTAAAAAATCGTTTTGTTACACCAAATTTTAATTGAAATACCACTTCAATTTGTCAGAAAACGTTTTTTGTATTTGTTTTGTGGATTTTGAGATCTAATCAGTAAAGTTTTATGTAACCAGAGTAAGTCATCATAACTCTTTTTACAGTGAGCTAAAAATATAAAATGCCCGACAGCTTCAGCATCCGATATCTGTTACAAATTTTGTATTGAGACAGAACGTTTACTTTTTGCTCTGCACAAATATTCGTCACTAACTGGCAACCAGAATTCGATTTATCAAAAAAGTACAAGACAAAGGTAATTTTTTAATTAAAATAAATTGCTTATATTGAGTAAGAACAAGCTGCTTTATAACATATTACACTTTTAATTGAGAAATTTCTTATGAGAAAGTTTTACA
>JAQFZG010004155.1:0-12251 GCA_034695465.1 Entomobrya nicoleti | reverse complement strand
TTGCATCTTAATTAACTGGATATCCTGCGACCGAACTCAACTGGAATTATTCTGTTTTTCATGAAAGTGGGCGTTTTTATTTGTGACAACGATTTAAGATTTCATCAGTTGCATTAATTTCATCCCATTTTCAACACTATGTTCATTTTTTGATAAAGAAACTTAAAAAAAGCTAACTCAGAAAAGACGAAATTATGTTTTACAGAGAAAAATTTCCCACAAAAATTATAGGCGGGTGTACCAATACTAATCTATCATACTGCATAATTCCTTGTTTAAATATTAAAAATTAAGCCACGAATAGTTTATGTATGTTTTAGAATTTTGAATTTATTAGTTTTACCCATTACCCTAAAACTGACCTAGATTTGGATCCACTGTAGTTTAATGGGTCAAGTTATTGGAATAATTGTTAATAATTGGAAGTTAAGCCTAATTGAAACCGCTGAATCGCGTGATGAAACAATTTAAAAATAACTTGAATATAATTTAAAATATTTCCAAAATGAACAATCGTTGGGATCTGCTTAGAGCCTAATGCCAGTTCAACTGCCATCCCAGTAAAGCATACTGAAATACATAGTGCCCATAAAATGAACACTTTTGACAATTTTCCTTGCAACTGCTGATTTAACCCTTGTTTAATTCTATCTGCATATCTACCGCTTTTCATATGGGTTCTGCTAACGAATCTGTTTTGTTCTTGAACTCGAACCGAATACGACAATCTCTCGTGTTCCTGAAGCAATCTATTGAACATACCCGCTTCAACCAGACGCTGGAAATGTTTTGCAATGAGTTTATGATTTGGCGGTAGAAATATCCAGAATTGGGCGCCCCCGCTTATCGGTTTCTTACCAAGATGACACACAACCCCATTTTCAAACGACTTGAGTCCATTTTCTTGCGCATCTTCAATTATGTTCAACAAATGCATTGCAAAATACCACAGGCTACAGTAGGCCACCTTAGATTTATAGTTTTTGACAAGATAATTGGCAACATCAAATCTGTTGTCGTGGCTAGCAGAAGCCAAAACTGAGCGGGAATATAAGTTTTTTGCATGGACAAAATCCTCATTGACCCAAGTCCCAGTTTTGTTTGAAGTGTATGAAGAGACGAGTTCCTTTAAAAATGGTAAACTATCCGTCACAGCTGCTGAGTAATTGTTGATGTCCAAATCACTGAATGTTTTTAGAGCCCTTTCTCCAGGCGGACCTATTAGGCGACTGGATACATTCCCACTGTACATGTCAACTATTACCCGAATCAACAGAAGCCAAATGACAAAAAACACATTTTGTCGCTGGAGCGTTCCACTTATTCCACTACTTAGTATGAAAGATATTAGAAGAACCAAATTGTTCTCAAATTTCTTCGGTTCCAAGATAACGGCAACTGACAAACTAGATAACACTATTGTTGTCCATGTCGCTTTGTCAAATACATTTGTCAACACTCCGAACGACCAAAATGGCTCTTTTTTCCAACGTGGCAGGTCACAGTAAACGAAATTCCAATACATAGTTTCGACGTTGAAAAAAATTGGCTTATGGCTGGATTTAG
Source organism: Entomobrya nicoleti (assembly GCA_034695465.1). NCBI lineage: Eukaryota > Metazoa > Arthropoda > Collembola > Entomobryomorpha > Entomobryidae > Entomobrya > Entomobrya nicoleti. Next base: position 10,685 of record JAQFZG010004155.1, on the reverse strand, counting down.
AATACCTTTCCCACTGATACACTGGACTGTACGCTTTGCCCGACATTGAATTGCTTAGGGAAAAAATTGTGATTTGGTCGCTAGCTTTGTACAGAATATTATTTGCAAGCAAATTTTGGTAAACTTCTGTGCCATGCCAATTTTTTGTAACTACAATTGATACGTTCAGTTTTGCAGCAAGGGCTTTCAAAAGCAGTTGGTATGGCAATCCCTTTAAACGATTTTCTTCAAATGGTAAGTCTCTTAGAGTTGAATATTTTGATAACTGTTCTGAAGATATTGCGTGATGTGCGAAAATAATACTTTTTACTTCTGCATGACAAGCTGTCAGAAAGATAGAAATAATTGTTAGGATTTGTATGAAAGTGTGTATTGAGGATACCATTTTGGTCAAGATATAAAAAAAGAACATTTAAATGATTAAATTTATGCAAAAACGGGAAAATGGTTAAATTTTATGAAAAATATCTTCACGTATTACAGTTATCATTTTTGAACTTAAGAACAAACTACTAGGAGGGAAATCCTTGAAGTCCTTGACGTATAGAAAATAGTGATAAATAGAGAGGAAATATGAATAGACTTATTATGGACAGTTTGTTTTTGAAGAGTTTATTTTGACAAGTTTTATAGGAATTACTTCACCAGGAAATAAAATGCTAAACTTATAATTATTTTTGGGGTGGTAAAAGTTTAAATACTTGTCAACAACACTTATTTTTTTAAACGTAACAGTAACTTGGACACAAAAAATAGGAACAATAATAACAGTACCTTGATTGCCAGTCTGGCTAACATGAAGGCCACAAGTTTGTTGATAATAACTAACTAGTCAACAAGTTTATTGTTTAAAAACAAATAAATTATCTGTCAATTATTGTAAACTTAACTTGTTTTAAACAATCCAGACGAATACCCAGTCTTTAGGAATTGCGAACTTTTAAATTTAATGTGACATTGAAAATAATGAGAACTTTTGTGCGCAAACTTCAACTTCATTGCGGTTCATATTTCATGTAATAATTTAGTAAAAATTAATTTCTTGCGGACAGTTAAAATTCGAAATAATAAATAAAAAAAATGAAAATCAAACATCTAAATATCATGTTTTAGCACTTCATAGAAGGGCATTTCGAGTGGGTTATGATGCTCTTTAAGTTGTTTAATATGGGATATGATTTTCCAATGGAAGCAAATGTATTAATTTTGGAGTACGCACTCGCATTAATCCGATTCCGAAGTGGCCATATTAGAACTAAACGTATCTAGCTTACCCAAAAATTGATACAGCAATTAATTGAAACTGGTATACATCTTCGAATGTGAAAAGAACACCAAACATTGGCCCATTCAGTTGGGGTTCAAAACAGAAAACAGGTTTTAAAGTAGACATCAAGTAAAACAGGAAGATATGTTGGTAGAATGAAACAGGTATAGAATTAGCAATTAAAGGGAAAATATTTGAAGTGTTTTTTCTATAGGACCCTTGCATTTTAACATGCTTTGTTGGTATGGGACTCGAGCTCGCATACGATTTCATTAGCAGGAGATAATTTGCCACAAAGATCAAATCCTATTTAAGTCACGTTTACAAAAGGACAGCCAATAATAGGCTAATCAAGAAACATGCGCTAACGCTCAAACGCTTTAGCAACTCATAAATGTAGTCTTAAAATTATATCGATATTTATGCATAACAAGGCAATATGTAAAATCTTATTTTCTCACTGCCAGATTGCCTTGTAATGTGAATACAAACAATTAAAGATTTTATGTTGCTTAAAAGTAGCTCTTTAACAAACTTGTGAAGCATTGTATATATTATCAATGTTTAAGAGAAAACGTGTGTTGTACAATAATACATACAATAGGCTCAATATGGATATGGATTTTGTTTTAGCTTAAAACATAAAATAATAAAACATTTTGCTCCATTCTCGATATTATTCGAAAACTCGCATCAGAAAATCATATTATATTCAGGACCACTACATAGTTCATATTAAAGGTACCAATCTTTTTGTGCTACGGAAACCTGAACTTCATGTCGAATATAGTATTCTCAGGTAAAGTAAATAAATTGTCAAAAGGTAAATTTTTTGACTGGTTATTACGAGTATGAAGTTTTCAATAAAAACTACATACTCGCTCTTAAATTACATACAGTTTTGTCGAATATATACTAATATGGCATTAATGATTCGAATAGTGGCGTTTCTTTACCAACGTTTTTCTGATTCTACATTCAAAACCACAGTATCCTCACAAGTTCGTATGAACTCTGCTTAGATAATTTATGATATCCATACAAAGTTTCAGTCTATTCACACCAAAAACGTTTGAATCTACTACCTTCATATAACAGTGTGAATTCAGAAAACTCTTAAACTACAACCAAACTTTTTGTCACTCGTTCAGTGTCGAACTATCTTATTTGCTTACTTCCTGCCTTTATCTGCTTCCTTTCCTGTTTTCCGCTTGATAATAAAACTCCGCTTCCTTTTCAGCCCAACTACAATCGAGTTCAGTTTTACTCTTAAGCTTGTGCAGTCGACAGCATTAAATGTTTTATTATCTGTTCAAAATTACCACATTAAGTAGCTTCGTTTTTTGTGGGATCATTATAGGGATCCACTTCACCTGGCTTTATAACGGACTGTTTGGTTGTGGTGTGTCAGCTCAATTCAGCAACGAATTTCAACGAAATTTCGGGCAAAATTTAACCGAAGAGATTGACAAGGTTTTAAGTGAGGACAACCCAACTGTCAAAGATTTTATAAGGGAAACACTGCAATGGACTACAACGGTTTATTACGAAAGCGGTAAGTTTAAAAATACACATGTACTTAAATCACAACCACAAATTATGTAAGCCATCAATTTATTTTCCATTTTACAGACATTTTACTAAATGATATTGAAGATATCATCCCAGTTTTGGATGTACTTGACGATCTGAATCCAAATAGAGCCACTCCCATAAAATTAATTCTTTCTCTTCCCTACCTAAATAAAACGTGTGGTGGATTCAACTGGTATCGTATGAAAGATATATACTACAATTTAGAGAAAACTATTGCCCCAAGTAACATTACAAAAATTAGGAGTTCGCTTAACTCAATAGTTATAAATTTTGTCCAAACGTATCGACATGATCGTTCACAGTTTACAAATTTTCCTAACAAATACCTGATTGTAATATATTTTAAAAACTTTATAAGTCTTTATTTTGGCCGGAATGCAATATCTGTTGGCATTATGTACGATCAACAATTTTCTGGGAAAGTTTTTCAACTACAAGCTCCACTAGCTGAATTTTTAATATATTATACTCAAATTAATTTTAATAAGGGTTTTCCAATATCCGTCAACCAATTTGATGATATCGTAGCAAGTTATCTATCGAGTGTTCATAGAACAACAATTATATTAATTAATGGTTTTGAAGGGTCCGATGAGTTAGCAAACTCTTTGTGGCATGACAACAGATTTGAATACATTAAATATAGGGTGAGTCATCTGCCAAACTATCGAAACATATCTGAACGTTTTGTGAGTCAGTACTACGACTTTGTTGCTCCCTCATTCTATTACATTGTAAAAACCTGGACAAACAGGAAAAATCGGAAGTTAATTTTAGGCAGACCAATGCAAATAAAAGTAAATGAGATGTTCACTGGAAACGAAGTAGGCACCGAATTAGTAATACCCGATATCGCTATTCAAGAGGAAGAAGCAGTCGCTTGTGGCATTTGGAGAAAGCTAGCCCATTGGGACGGAAAATATGGAGCAGTTATCGTAACTCAAAGTAAGTACCTTTTGAGTTAATACAACAAGTTTCTAATATCTTACGGTTGGTTTAATAATGATTATAAAATGTGTATTGTTTATTGTAGACACATGGCGGGCACTAGCACGCTTTGATGGGAAAAAGGCAACATTTGTGGATAGCTGTGATGGGACCCCAATATCAGGTGTTGAGACTAGAGTAATGATGCACATTACTGATGTTACTTTGAAGGAATGGAGCTACCTGGAAGAACACTGAATCTATTTGGTATCAGTCTACCAAAATATTAGTCGAATGCATCTTGAAACCATGATTTTATCGGAAGAGGATTTGAAAGAATCATTAGAAATTCAACATTTTGCCAATTTTACAAAAAGTAAATATAAAATAGGTTGTGTTATGCAATTTGAATCTATTATCAATATTTTGAGTAACGTATATGGTTCCTCTTATAAAACTATTCTTGAGACTTATTTGTGCAAACAGATCTTCTCTATAACAGATGTCATTATTTGGCAAGTTTCTTCGGAGGTAATGTACTCATATTCTAGTTATTCTAATTGGGTTTACTCCTCAAACATCACTGTATTTCTAATACGGGAAATTATTCAGGACATGTTTCCACACTTACAAATTATTATTCAGCTTCCTACCCAAAATGAACAAAAACTTTTGGCGAATGTTTATAATGCTCCTCTGGTGGTACCCTTGGGTCAAATTTTGCCATGAGTGTGTTGATGTATCAATTTTATCATTTTATTTCAAGGCTTTAGAAAACAGCATAACGTTGTTTACTCTAGCGTATCATTTATCAACGAAGCTAGTTTGAAAGTCTATGGGAGGTATATTTGAAAAAGTCTTCGGTTTTAGAAGTATCGACATATTATAATGTGTAGTTTAAATGAACAACATAACATTTATACTTTTGAGGAGTTTGATAATGTCTAACTACAGATACACAATTTTTACCAATAACCAAACATCAATTATTAGTGATATTTATAAGGTAACAACAAGATTTGCAACATACAATGCCTAAATTTACTGCTTATTATATCATGTTTTCCTTATTAAAAAAATGTAATAATTTAGAAAGTTACATAAATTGTATGCAAATTCTAGGGAGATTAAAAAACATCTGATTAACAACAAAAATATTTTGATGTTAATCAGATGATTCAGTTTTTATTGTATTTTGAGCTTCACATTTAATTGTTTTTTACGATTTTCGACTCATAATTGTTCAATAGATGTCAAGTCTGTTATGCCACAAAAGAATGCATAGCTTCTCCACTAAAAGTCGGTTTAAAGATTTTACTGTCTTCTGATTCACGAATTCATATATTATTATAAGGTATGGCTATAGCTATATATCCTCTTTTTATGGTAGTTTGCTATTTCAGTTATTTCGTTTGAAATTTAATTAAAACTGATTAATCATTATTGTATGGCCAGGAAAGAAAGCTTCATGTAAGTAGCAAGAGTAATCTTGTTCGTTGCATCCACATGGAATTTAAAGATTTAACATATACTCAATGTCAACTAGTCTTTCCATTCTTAGCTTAGTAAACGATTACTCCAGAATGTTTTTACCTCACGTTTACTTGTTTTACACATGTGTATATTTACTTTAAAACAACCAATGTAATTAAACATTTTGTTTGAATTTGATCAACTCTCGAAAGCATTTATTACTAAATTGGTTTTCCCTCTCGTCAAGCTTTCGCACGAAAAGTGTTATTCTTACTTTAAAAGTTAATAATTTAAAAACTTTCTGTTCACTTGATGAAAATACAATAGACAAGTAAGTTTAGAGTCTTTGCTTTCGGCTCCGTTATAAACCAAGGCTTTTTAGTAATATAATTTAAACGTTTTATATTTGCAGTGTACTTCATTGTGAGTAGTAATTCGTACAATATATTAAATTACCCCTCAGTTTATTTTGCTAAGACATATAATCACGTCCTGGTCATTTTTGGACATACAATCCAATTTCTTACAAAATGTACGACATCCAAAGCCAGATTCCTGAATCATTATCAAACCAGTTGTCAAACGCTGTTGCTCATATTTGGTAAATATAATTTATTGACAATTTTTTTATTTATTTTTTTATATATGTTTCACTTTATATTCGACTACTGAATATTAACACTTTATAATACGAATTATTAATAACATAGCAACCAAGTTAACAGAAGTATTACTCTAAATTTCTAGTAGTTTCTAAAACATGTATGTATGCAAATAGCTTGTTTATATCCAACATATAAACTTGGCATTTATGATATTTCCCCTAATTTAATCCTAAAAGGTCTTTGGACAAAATCTTATCTAGAAGTATGGAGCTTGAAAATCTCCAAGTATTTTTCAAACGTTAATATGACGCTTGATTATAATGATTACCTTGCAAAACCTCGTCATTAAATTAAAATGAAAAGCAATTATATCAAACTGAATTGTTCAAGTCTAATTCAAAATTCTGAGTGTAAAGCAAGAACGACATTTATTCGTTTATTCCTTGAGTTTTATTTCATACGAAGTCTATCAAAAATTACTTTTAAATTCCTATTGATCCCCTTAAAGCTTTAACATTATATTCTCCTTTGTTGAGTACAATCTTTAAGAAGTGGTTCGAGTCCTCGAGATATTAAATTCAGCAAATAAAGGGTCCAAAACTTGAGTGCTGGAATAATTGTGGGCCGCAAATTAAAACTATAGTAAAAGAATTGTGTGAATGTGGTTGCTTTTAAAAGCAGAAATCATTTAAAAATCGTTTTTGACAATATTGTAATATATAATTTGTTTGTGCATAAGATGTTTAGGATTTGTGACAATCGTTTAATTTATGTGAAACCCATTTTTCTAAAAATACTCCTAGCGTTTTTGGTTTGGTTCTGCACTAGGTTACCTGTTCATTGTGCCACAGGTTTCTTGGAAGTATTCCCATATATCCACTTAAACCTAAGCAGTACCTACGTACGAGAACGGAGTTACAAAATTGACTACAACTATCTTGCATACAGGCAACAACTTTACCGCTCAACTCTTACTAGCACCATTAATAATTTTCACACTATTGTAAACTTGTTCGAAAATAAGCCATCTAATTTAATAGTTATTGACTATTTTGGTGGTCTAAATTTCCCAAATTTTCAACATCCGGTTATTCTGCGGAAAATAATTCCAGCTTTAATACGTTTTACAGAATTTACGAGTTTTTTTAGTGAACTTGAAAATATCTGGACACTGGAGGGTTTTGGTCCGATAAATCAAACTGGAAGCTCGCTAATTGACTGTCCGTTTTCAAGCATTTTTTGTAGAAGAACCTATTACGGAACAATTCGTTGTGCAAATTTCAATTCCTCCTTGTTTGTTACACGCACAAAACCTTGGAATACCGAAGTTCACATTCGAATTTTACTTAATAGGGCTTTTGCAAAAGAAACACATAATTCATTTCTCTCTATATTTGAACATAAAAAAGCTTATTCTTTTCGCTCATCTCCAATCCAATCGCCTGTTCAAATATTCATAGATCTTTTTAATAGTACTGCAAATCATGGTAGTATGTACTGGACCTTAAATACTGTGACTGAAAACACAATTGAACAAGGGTACTTTATAGATCAGCTTGTAATGCTCGCACAAGTACGTTTGCATTTATTTCATCAACTAAGAGAACCAAAATTTGTACAAATTTCAGCCGAAATAGTTTGCCGAGATGATGAAATAACTCCGAAGACCTTGAAAAGTATCAGACAAATTATAAGTTATACAAACCGTAGAAGTAATTACTGTTACATATCGAATGGTATACCCCGAAAGATCAGGCTTCAAATCCAAACCCCGTTAACATCAATTGTTTTCTTACTAAATAACTGTAAGGACAAACAGTTAGCCAACAGCCGGTCACTAGCTAAAAATGCAGTTACACCTGCAGGTATTGGTTACATCTATGCATACATATTATTTTTGGTGACACAAAATTACTCATATGTATTCGATAGGAACGTGTGTCAAGATGGAGAGAAAATGGCGTTTGAAACGAACATGTTGCAAACAATTCACGTGCAACTAACCGACTATAGTTTCGATATCCCCCAAATGAATCCATTGTATAGTGAAGACATACAAAATAGTCTTAAATTTATTGCTTGCGGAAAAAGTAAATTTTCAGGTTTGGAATTCAAGCTGCTATACGTTGTATTTGATAGCTTAACATGGACGCTATTTGTATTATCAAGTGTCGTCGTCTTGGGCGTGATGCTTGTCTTTGACCTGCAACTAACGCTATGCCAAATAAATCCAATGTACTACACGACTCTCCTAATCCGCATGTTTCTGCAACAGGATTGCAATATACCAGTAAAACTCTCTAGATTGCATTCTGTCCGAATATTATTTGCTGTGACTGGATTAGTATTAATGCTAATGAGTAATGCATATCGAAATGATAATGTCTATCGTATGATTTTGCCAAGAAATATAATTGCGTTAAAAACATTAGCAGATTTAAGCGAACACAAGTTTATTGTCGCTTCAAGAATATCGTACTTGTATATAGTTACTAGTCGCGAGTACATTCCTAACGGAATAAACATGTCGCATGTAGAATGGATTAAAGATGACTCACGCGGCATTTATGGGTATATTAACGGTTCCTCTGACTATTTGCTTGAGTCTTTTACAACGACAGTCTTTGTAGCCAATTCAGAAATACATTTACTTGCGAGGGCTAAAAGTGTCAATTACACAGCGGATGAGGCAAGCCTTGTTAATAAAAGTCGGCTTGAGATTTCGACAGTAGAATACTCGGTAGAATATATGAAAAATTTTACCGAGCAAGTCAAAGAACAAGTCACGGATTCAGAAGTTGAACTAAATGAGTTTAGTGCCAATAATTCGTTTTTTGAGCATGAGAAAAAACTCATCAAAGAAACCTTATTTCGATGTGACAATGTTGCTTTTGTTCTGCCAACTTTTCTTTGTAATAAGTATGTTAAAAGTCTTAAGAAGCAAATGCTGCAAACAAGGTTAAGAGCTGCACACTTAGGACAGGAAACGTATTTTAAATCTTACTTTACGCTGGGAGTTGTTGGTTATATACCATTATTTTTACACACAAGAATCATGGTCGTTAAAGAAGCGGGGATTTTGAACAAGTGGTTGAAAACTACGGATAGTCTATCTGATATCCCAAAGCAGGGTACTGGTGAAGTTGAAGCAGCTAGTTTGGATGGGAATATTAAGGTTATATTTAGCGTTCTGTGCATTGGCTTGATGGCAACAGTATTTTGTTTTTTCATAGAATATGTATTAGGAACCGTAATGAACTATTGAAGATTAATGAGCTTGATTATGAACTGAAAAACGTTTCATTGGTGATTATGTAAACTATTGAAAAAGATGAGCACATTTCTTGCATCTCAGCTATTAGAAAGTCATAGTTGTCGTAGTTAGTCATAATCGAAATGGATGCCAACTTTTTAAGCACAACTTTTAAAGTTTCCGAACCATTGAAGAGAGGACGCCATTTTCAGCTACAGATAGGCAATAAAAAACATCAAGAAAAACTTAGTGAAATTTTTTTAAAAATGAGTGATTGGCGATTTCTGTCGGTAAGCATTAGCTGCTAGCTGCTATTTTAATTTTAATTTAAAATTTTAATGATAGTATTGCTTACCATTATAATTCTAAATACGGAAACATAAATTAGAAATATTTCATTTTAAACGTTCCTGCAATACATCCATCCATATAGTTATAAAACCCAGAAACAATAAATACTATTTTATATATGTGGACTGCCATAAGAGTTTTGTCATACATTTATACCTATTCGCATCTGCCAACATATCCGCAGAACTAATTTTGATAGCGTGCTTCATTTCACTATTATCTACATATTTGATCACACAGATATAAATTAAAAGTTTAATCAAGACATGAAGAGAAGAGACATAAATTGGTTGAGTTTATTATAATGACGGCTGCTTATGGATTTAAAAAAAAATTATTCAAGGCTCGTTTGCATGAATTCTGTTCGCAAGACTTGCAACATTTTTGCACATATTAGTTAAACGGTTGTGGCATTTTGAAAACATTAACACCATCCAGAAATCTGAGAACTAAAGTCCGGGTTTTTGCTTTATATCATAATCAGTATATTTTAAAAATATTTGTGTTCGTAAATATTTCAATGGCACTGTCATCAATCTATTTGGCTTGTTCAATATGAGTCAACGGATTTATAAATTAGTGACTATGTAGAAGTTGAACTGTACCAAATAACCGAACACCATATTTTTCTTTAGAAGTTTAATCATTAAAAACGAAATATTGATTACCACAGATTAATTAAACTGCGACTCAGCTCAGCCAACTTTATAAAACATTTAACCTTCAGCTTTTATTCCGCATAAAGCCTGCTTAAATTCTGGGATTTGTTAACACCTGAACTATATTATTCAGAAACTAGCTTGTTGGAAGTATTTAAGCCAAATTGTTGCAAATTCTGAGTGATCAGGACACAAAAAACAATGTAAACTTGTTCGAAACTGTTGCTTCTAAAAGCTTTATTGAACGCTTTGTTAAATAAAACATTCATATCTTATTGCACCAAAGTTCAAATATATTATATGATTTTTACAAATTGGCAAATATTTTTGTCTGACAGTTCTCCACACTTTTTTGTATTAAATAAAATGTTAAACTGTAAAAGTGCTGTAGTTTTCTTTTTAATTTCTCCTTCTCTGATAGCTTGTCAACCAGAAATAAAAACTATTAATCCCAGCCTTAATAAATGGGAACTGTTGGTTGAGTGTTGGTTTTGGTGAGTGTTGGTTTGGTGTGTGTTGGTGCAGGGCTGAACGTGTCGATGATACTGTCTGTG
>JAQFZG010004154.1:0-12256 GCA_034695465.1 Entomobrya nicoleti | reverse complement strand
AGAAAATTTGGAAACTTGGGTACTTGTATTGAGTACCTTTTGCTACTGATGTTTTAAGTGGAAAATGTATTTGCTTCGGCTTTTATTTTAGTAACTTTAAAAGGGAAGAAAGAGAGAAAGTTGGGTAATTTTTGGTTACAGGAAGATCTAAGGGTCTACTCCAATGTTCTACCCGAATCTTTATTTGGGAAAACATGCAAAGTTTTTATAGCTAAAAAGTATGACTAGTTGCAAAAATTGATGGAATATTTAAACTGGTAGTATTTATTATCAGAATACATCCACTAACATAACTACAAGTTAATTATTTGTTGTAATGTAAAAAAGTTTTTCAGACACAAGAGAATATTTGATTTGGTAACTTCAAAGTTTGAAATCTTTGTGCCATTTACACGCCTTATATTTTTATGGGGCTTAGTTGCGCCATATTGTGGGGCATTTATTTTAGTCACATAAATATTTTTAGTAAATATTCTCAACTGAGCCTCCTCTGATATTCTTCAATTAATTTAGTAAGATATACAAAAATTATAAATAACTCGCTAGATGATCCTTTTGAAGAATACTTAGCTAATGAATATTATTGCGTTTGTGCAAATCAAATTTGTCATTTTTTTCCTACATCAAAAATATTCACAATTCACAACAAGGAGCTTAAACTATTATAAACCTAACCCAGGAAGGTATCTTATTTAAAACTAGTTAAAGAGTGGAAACTTACTAGCAGCTCAAATCAGAACTTTTGCCTTCTGTCACATTGACCAATGCAACATGCATAATGCTAAAACACAAATATTCCTTAAAACGTATACAGTGACCAATTAGATGTGCCAGAGGTGATGTAAAATAATAGCGACAAGTATCACATAAATAGCCACAACGTAACTAATTGCCACAAAAGTCACCACGGAATTTATTGAATTGCCCCTGTTTTCGTATTCGTCTTGCATGTTTGAGTTTCTAGTTACATTGTCGGTGGTCAATGTATTTATTTCGTTTTGTGGGCAGGGGACACTCGCAACTGAAATAATATTTTCCGTCATGATTTCCAATGGAAAAATAAAGGAATAAAGATAAGTAAACCTCAAACGCTGTTGCATTTGGAAGACAGGAGAAATAAAATGAAATGCGCGTAGCTTTTATACAGATTGCGGTTTTTAGCTGCCTAAACAGAAGATTGTTTTATTTTAAAATTTTATTTTAGAACATTCGAGAACGTCAAGCTTTCAAAAAGGTTAACCCTGTACTATTAGAGTAAGCTTATTGAATAATATACAGATATTTTCATATATAAAGCAAATATTCTTATATTCCGTAAGTTTTTGTTCAAACAGTTCTAGTATTTCGAGGACGGACATTTGGTTTAAATTTCTTAAGAAATGCTTTAAAATCAAAATGAATTGATACTAAAATAAATAAGGTAATTGTAAACGAATTTGGAGGATTTGGATTTCTGAGATTTGGAAAACATAAGCATTTATATGAGGAAAATTTGAGTAAATAGTGGCGTTTGATAAAAAGTTTAATTTAAAGTCCTATTTATAGCAGTATGGGAAAATACATACAGGACATATGCATATAGACATGCATGAAATAAAAGGTGTGTCCTACTTCTGTACTGATATGAAATTAAACAATGGAAGGTAATCTATATTCATTATGTATCCTTCTATCGTGATAACAACTAGTGTTATATTTGTACTTATGTCAATACCACTCCTTTAGTTGCTATAGCGTGGACACAAACGGATGTTGTAACATAACGTCCATAAATACTTGAATAAATAATGTTATTTGCTTAAGCTACATGTATTTGACAAAGTTAAATGAGTTGCTTTGTTGTTTATAACAAAAACGTATTTTGTCAAGGGTTTTTACAATTCAAATCTGTTCAAAAAACACCTTCTTACAAGCCTTATATTTCAACCAAAGGTAATAATTTAATGTGCATATTATATAAATATCACATCGCAACCCAGTAGACCAGTTTCTAGTATTTCTGATTTGATGATGATATTGTAATAATCGTCAGGTTATTAGTGCAGAAAAGCTGCGCCTTGTTTGCCCGAGAAATGGGTTCACTAGATATCACCAGGAGATAATTAAAACATGTCCTTTTAAGAACATCATGATTTAAACGGATCTAACATGTAGATAAAATTGTAAAATCATTGAAGTATAAATATCTTATGATCAACAACTATTTTAGACTATAAGTCTTTTAAAAATTGTACTTTAATGTAGTGCCCAAAATTAATACGTAATTTTGGGCTATTCTGATTGATGTATGTATGTGTATAAAAGATCGAAGATTCAAACCTAAACGCAGTTCGTTGACTTCAAGTGGTGATCTTGCTAAACTGAACCTACGTTTACCTTTTCAGAAACGGAGAGTGGAGTGCTGTTGAAATTTCACAGAATATCGAAACCATCTCACTCTCCCTCGCACACTGACCCTTGGAAAACGCCTGGAGTGTACCAACCTGAACAAAATTATATATATATCTTTTTATAATGGAAAAAAATAATATAACCTATTAATATAATATATATTTAACATAACCCCTTGAACCCCCAACCTCCCTACCGGTAATGATGTCTTTTTCTCCTACAGAAGTCCAACGCATCCGCTTCTCTTCCAGCTAATCCAAAAACACTCGAGGTTGCCCGTACACTTCCGTGAGATTATTTGACACTAAAAAATATTACCCAAGAACAGACAATAATTATCTCACACCTTAAGTCCACCCAACCAAAACCCCTTTACACCAAAAGAACAAAACTTGGGGAAAAAGGATAACAACCTTTTTCATTAAAGCTGTACAGGTGAAGAACTATGTCCTCGTAACACAGGGACGGTGTAACGTAAAAACCCAACACAGCATCCGTAGTCGCTGGATTGGCTGCAATTTTTGCAAGCTTCTCAATATCCTCAAAGACACTGAAAGATACTTTACGTCGATTCCAGAATGATCCATAAAGTACAAAGGTATCTCCACTTTGGGAGCAGATGGAGCACAAATAAATTTGCGCTGTTTCCTGACGGTTCAAATCGTTATGCAATTTTTAGGCAGTTAAAATATACTGCATATTCTGAATAAATTGATATCATGTGTATCTACTAAATTTTACTACTGAAAAGTAAAGTACCTGATAGTTGTACTTGGACTTCATCTCCGTAGTGGTTGTTTTTTTTGGAATTTTTCATGGATTGAAATGTATATATGTTTATTACGTTTGATCTACTTTGACATTTTGTATTTGAAAAGAAAGATATCTCTACATATTTATATGTTAATGCTAAACGTTTCTGTTCCCACTACTGTAATATTCCAAAAAATCAGAGATTTGATAACGCAATATAGTTGAAATGGAATGGAAGATTTTGAATAAACTTTTTACATTTTTTGTCTATGACTAAGCCAGGGAAAAACGACGAGTACTTCGTACACGGCCACAATGCCAATTCTTAAAAGTGTAAATGCTTCACTTATCTAATTTACGAAGAGTGTAATGAAGCAAATGCATAGTAAGGAACGGCTTATGTATCCCTTTACATATCCCAATAATAAAGCCATGTAACAACGACAATTACCAAAGTGCTTGCTACAATAACCTTCATATACACTACTAGCATCAAGTCTTCTAATTCATCGTCACTGTTTTCATTTTCTTCTTGCATGTTTGAGTTGCTGAATACTGAGTGATCATCCAATATATCCATTTCACTTAAGGATGAGACAACACTTGTAACAAAAACAGCAGAATTTTTTCAATGTAATAATGAGTTCTAGAATTAAAATAAAGCAACTTTAGTTTAGATTCGCTTCAAAAATTAGAACAAAAATTACGAGATTTTTTAATTAAAATGTTTACCTTTATTTTACATATGCCATTAAATAAGCCTTAAAACAAAGACAAGTACTACATACACTGCCAACATACACCAGATTGTTACAATGATCACCATATATTGAATTGCTTCATCTCTGTTTTCGCTTTCATCATCTATATTTGAGTAGCTAGATACATTGCTGTTCCATGAATCTATTTCGTTTTGCGGTGGGTGGACGCTTGTAACAGAAATGGAATCTTGCGCCAAGTCTTCCACTTGAAACAAAATGAGCTGAATTTTGAAGAGATTTGAGTTCAGACCACTAGTGTATATGGATAGCTGGAGAAAGGAGTGAACAAATACTTAGACAATTTATATTCTACAATAAGTGTTATGGCCATTCTCTTTATGCATTTCTTTCAAGAATTCCTTTACAGTTGAAATCGTTACATAGAATTTAAACGTACTTATTTGATATTTTAAGTGATCAAATCAACGACTCTTTTGAAATTACTTTTGAAAAAGTCCAAAACGAAAACTGAATTCTGGAAATTTTATTCAGCAGTAAACGAATGTACATATTTTCTCAAAGCAATGAAATGGTTAAGTGTCTTAAAACAAATTATAGGCTTTTATTTCAAAATTTACTTTTTATCATAACTACACATTGGATTTTTTATGATATGTGAATATTTGGGGTATCATAAACGTTCTAATTTCATTTGTATTAAAAAGATGTAGGTGTCCAAGGAAAGAAATTTAACAATTTTTCTCAAAAAACTAAAAGTAAGTTTTGAAACTATGTTTTATTTGAAATTAAAAAAATCAAGTACGCTTGAACATTTCGGCAGTACAGTAAAAATAACTGATGGGGTTTAAGTTAAACATTTAGTATAATGATTGAATGCTAAAATCAATTTTGGATTTGAATGCACTACCTAAAAAAAATTCTAGCTTGTTAGCTTCTGGCTTTACAAATTGTAATAATAAACCACAGGGATCTAAAAATCTTACACAAGTAGGTGTCCTGGTTAAGGTGGTGTTTTATCATCAAAGTAACCCTTCCGAATATATTACGGTTGCCATAGAATTGCTTATTGTAGAAATTGGGGTTGACAAGTAGTTTGGTAAATAGACTTAAATTTTTGACAGATTTTTGCACTTTGATTCACGTCACAAAAAATAAAATTAATGAGAAAACGTAAGCCGTGGATTACGGATTTAGATATGCCAAACGTAAAGCAACAGAACCATGACAAGTACGACATATATGGCCACAATGCCACAGATTGTCCCAAATATCACCAAACAACTTATTGTTTCGTCACTGTTTTCAAACTCTTCTTGTATGTACGAGTTGCTGGATACGCTATTATTTAAAGTATTTATTTCGTTTTGAGGTGGGTGGACACTCGTAAAGGAAACACTATTTTTCTCCATTTTCGTCCACAGGAAAATAAAGTAACTCTTCCAGAGGCTGTTGCATTTGGAAGACAAGAGAAAGAAAATGAGCTGTTTGTTGCTTTTATAGGAAGATTTTGGTTTGGCTGCCTAATGAAACTGGAATCTGGGCTGAATTTTCAAATGTTGTTCTAGAACCATCGAGAGTTTTTAACACTATAGTTTATTAAGCTCATATCGAATATTATGCAGAGATTTTCATTGTAACACATAGTGAAGGTATTAATATACTTTTGTTCTTTTGACTTTTGTTCAAACAGTCCAGCTTTTGAGGATGTGGATTTCTCGAGAATTACTTTAAAATCAAATATGATTGTAAAAAATAAGAGAAATAATTGATGAGTTGGATTTCTCAAATAAATATGATGAAACTTTATTTGTTTACATACACATACTACTTATAACTTACTTATACTCGTATTTCTTAGTGGGACATGTTTTATTTGAAAATTGAATTCGTCTAGTTCTACTTGAGAACATTTGGTAAAAGAGGCAGTTTTTGAAGAGTTTGTCAGTATGTTACAGAAAACAGTACATATTACATTTACACGTAACGTGTAAGAATGTCAGCGGTACTGTTTTCAGTACTAATATCGAATTTCATTAGGAAAGATTTGATAGAAATGCTGTTTTTTATAAATATATTAGTATTTGAGATCAAAGTAGCCATTTAGATTTGATAAAATATATCATATTTTTGGTGATGTCTAGAGTATCTTTTTAACCAGAGATCGCTTTTAATATGAATAAATGTACTCTAGCAAAATTCGTATAGCATTTATTACATTTAAAGCTTAAAGTCGATATGCGAAATAGTGAGTGCAAAATATAATCAATTAACGTTTTCAAAAACAGATTCTTTGAGTATACATCCTTCTATTGGTAAGTGCTATATATGTAAAGAATAGGAGCTCATTGTGCACAACAGATGAATTAAGGAACATTATTTGCCCACTTGAAGGAAATATTTGTTTAAGACGTATTTCTTTGACAAAGTTCAATTAAATACTTTCTTTTTTGTTTGCAACAAAAGGATTTTTGTCAATAGTTTTTGTACAAATGAACCCGTTTTAAGTTAGAAAAGCACTGCACACAGTTTCCCAAATAGTCTAAGAAGCAATATATCTCAGCATCAGTAATAAATTTAAATAAACACTTTTGATCACACAGAACATCCAACCCCAAAAACTAAATTTTTGGTGGAATTTCTGGTTAGATGACTGTATGGACTATAATTTCATGACAGATATTAATTCCAGATAATAATTACTAAATATATTAACAAATATATTCTTTTAAAAAACAATACGCGCCACAAAAAAATGCTCTTACCAAATCCAAAAATTCTGCACAGCAGCCCAAAAACTAACAGGGCATTTCCCACAAAAAAACTGCAAAGCATGACAACCCAAAAATCGATTTCGAGTCCATTGGCTCAGGAGGCGGCACTTTATTCAAAAAAATACATTCGAGTATCCCAAGCTTTTATGCTTTTTATCCCAAATGAGTAGCAAGTTTTTGAATTCTCTGAAACTCTCCCGTTTCCACCCACTTTCCAAACACTTTATTCGCTCTCCTTGACATATATCCAGAAAAAGGTAAACTGACTTGTTGATACTTTGTATATTTATTATTAGTCTTAATTGTTAAACATGTATATGTATTATCCACAAATATTTTATTAACATGAACAAAGTTAATAATATGCAAATATTCCTCTGCATTCCCATAAATAATTATTTTCTTTTCTGCCATTAATCTTACCATATAACTTAGATCCCCAGTTGGAACGTTTTCAGTAGTAAAGTACGATCCAACTTGGTAACCATCTAAAAATCAGTTTCTTGTTTATTCTCCATTTCTTGTTTTATATGGTTATATATTCTTGTCTTATGTTTTATATGTTACATATACTACCCAGATCAGGGGTGCAATCGCTGGATGACCAAATGTATATATTTTATTACCGATTTTAACATAAAATGCGAAGATTAATTTTGATTTTGGAAGCAAAATGAGGAATAGCGTTATAACGAGCTATGTGTATTTTACGCTATCTGGTCAATTTTATGTAAATTAAATGAATTGTTCCTTTTCTTTTGTTCTTTGTGTTTGATTGAGTAAAATGCAGTGGCTTGGAGCTTTTCGTTTTTATTTCGTAGTTTTACTTTTATGCTCTCCAAGTCACGACGTGTAGAAAAAGGAGTAGTTAGAAAAAAATGTATCTTAAAAAGGGGCAAGAACATTGTTGAAATGTTTAAAATATATTGTAGAATTGATTATTGAAAATATGAAATAAAGTATTGTCCAAAATACGACATTGTGGCATTTAAATCTTAAAATGTAATCCTTTTTAATTGATGTAGTCTAAAAATATATCATTTTAAAACATTGTGATTATAACATACATGCCAGAACTACACAATCGATCTAGATTTTATATTAAATATTTTACATTTTAAAGACATCATTTAATATTTCAAAGAGTTCATTGAAAACTGTGGAAACATATTTTGTGATGACACCTTAGTGTAAACTTCAGAGTTGACAATAATTCAATTAAGATTAAGAAAGTAAAACATTGTAAAACTATCAATTCTGAAATTATGAGAATGCTCCATTTTTACTGACAAATTTTCAGCAATACTGTCATTTGATGTAAGTTTAAATTTGCTATAAGCGTTAAATCGCAGTGGATATTACGAACCGCAACAATATAAACAAGTAATCAGTAATCATTTTTTCATATTTCTACAAACTTTTAATTTCTGCTGTAATATGTTTAGTTCTGTGTATGTATTGTAGATATAACACTCTGCTATATATTTAATAAAGTTTGGCATTCTACGCCTGGAAAATTTATAAGGACTCGATTAACTTTCTATATACCTATGCAAAAAATAGAGCAAGCGAACAATCTTAATCACTAACTAGCTTACTACTGTACACAAGATTAAAACTATAAACATTCCATTTAATGAAACATCAAAGTAAAAATAAGTATTAGATTTACACTTCAATTTTTTCTGTAATTACATAACTTATTAGCAGGGAACAAATTTAATGAGTCTTCAAAGAAACACGTTAGCCTGGAATAGTTCCTATTAAAAGAACTGCATTGATTTTTTCCCATGTGAGCCAAATGCTACCAACATCTGAATCATCACGATAGCTGTTTATCTTTTCTCAGGAGCTTCTACTAATTCAAAACAACAATCTAAAATAACAAAATTAAGTAGAGATTACTTTATACACATCAGCAAAAGTAGAACCATGGGCAAATGCGTGGCTTGGTTGGTCGTAAAGTATTGTTTCAAAATAAAGACAAAAATGAGTTTTTTCAAGCTTGTTAATTTTTTCAAAGTAACTGTTCCCAAGTTTATGCTTTAAATTAAGATTAGAATGTTTTTGTTTTTTTGTAATGTTCAAAGTTCAGAAGGTCAATTATAAAGTTAATTGATGATATCCCGTATCGATTAGCTTATCTGATCGATACTTCTATTGTTTGCTTTGTTTTACTTTCTTCATGAAAGTTATTGTGAAATGTTATCAAACTTCTTTCACTTCCTGTCTTTGTCATGAATATTTTGGATATTTTTTTGAAGAGTTATAAATACCATCCGCAATTTTGTAAAGTCATGTTGTTGGTCAACTAGTTTGACGACCGCTAACATCTGAGCTAGATGATTGCTATTTTGAAGTGACTTATCAACGTGCCGATAAGTCACTAATAAAGATCTGAAAGTTTAATTAGAATTTTTGTTGTTGTTATTTTTTATAAATTCATAAAGTTGTTCGTTTGCTATCGAGGTGTGAATTCAGTAACTATGCTAATATTTTAAATTTGATATTACACAGGAACTCAAATAATATACTGGATGTTTTGGACACACTGATTTCATGGTTTTTTTTATCAAACTGGACTAATGAAAAGTAAAGTAGCGATGGAAGCACTTATAAAACACTTTAATGTTCTCTTTGCCTTTTATTTTCCATTCTTTTATTTTTGATGCGCAATAAAGTTAAAAGAGAAGGGGAAATGTTGAATTGCCTTTTTCCATTTACCTACGGTTAAGCTAGAGAAAAACGACATGCAGTCTATACACCGCCATAATACTGACGATTGCTATATTTATCTCGATTTTTTCCGGTACTTTGTCAATTCTTTCATCTTTGGCTTCCTGTATGTTTAAGTCGCTGGATACACTATTACTCAATATATAGTAACGAGTGGGTACTTAAAGCGGAACACAATTTTATATATATATATATTGGAAAACCTTGAGAACGTAATTTCAAAATTGTTCTCACATTTAGCAAAACTCTTTGACAAGGTATTAAATTACATTAAAAAATTATATAAAAAGCTACTTTATCTTGAATACCCCACTAGACTAACAAATAAGAAGAACGAAAAATTATAAAGAATGGATTACCTTTCTTCTAAATACCCCAATAGTAAAGCCATGTAACAATGGCAAGCATCAAAGCGCTTGCAACAATACCCAAGATAGCCACTATAAATACCACGTATTCTAATGCTTCTTCATTCATTTCATCATCGTCCTGTTTGTATGACTTGCTGGACAAAAAATGTCGGTAGATGGCTAAATCAAATGGATTGAGTTGGATAAAAATAATTAGTTTGAATACACCTCAAAATATTAACAGAGATTAAATAGGAAAATCTTTATTATTACCTTGTTACAAACGCCAAAGTTTAAGCTTTATAACAAAGACGAGTACTGCATACACGGCCATAATACACCAGATTGTCACGATTATCACCACGTATTGAACGGCTTCATCACTGTTGTCGTTTTCGTTTTGTATGTTTTCGTTAGTGGATACATTGTTATTCCCAATATTTCGTTGAGTTTGTGGTGAGTGGACACTTGGATGGGACTCAGCATTTTCCTCCATTTCTTCTTCCAGTTAAAAAAGGAACTGAAACTTGTAGAGAGTTGAGTTCCGTTGAGTTTGAATGGCTGAAAAAAAGAAAAAAACTGTATGTTGCATATATAAAGGTTGTAGTTATGTTATAAAAATAAATGGAGAAATATATTTTAATATAATCGAGACTAATATTGCTAACTTGTTGGATTAGCCTTGATAATTAGTTTTGGTGAATAATCTTCAATGCTTTACGTTTTATTTCGTCGCAATTGTTTTTTTTTATAAAACTTAAATGAGAAAATATAAACTGTACATATTACCGTTTTAGAGTTGCATAAGATAAAGCAAAAGAATTGTGACAAGCACAATATAAATTACGACTACACAACAGATTCCCCCAATTATTAGCAAGAGATTTATTACTTCGTCACAATTTTCAACTTGATTGTGTGTGTTTGATTTGCTGGGTATATTGTCACTTAACGTATTTCCTTCGTTTTGTAATAAGTGAACACTTGCAATGGAAACAATATGATCCCCCATTTTTTTCTTCGAAGCGAAGAAAAGAGGCCAAATATTGTAGACTTGGAAGCAGATGGGTACAAGCCAAAACACTGTTTCCGTTTGGCAGACTGGAGAAAGAAAATGATTTGTCCGCTGCTTTTATAAAAAAGATTGATAAAGATTGCATGATAAAACTGAAGACTTGGGATGTTTTTTAGGTTTTGTTCTAGAACAATCGAGAACGTCGAACTTTCAAAAAAGGTATAACACTCTAGTTTTATAAGCATAAATATTGTATTGAATAATATGTAGATATTTTCATATTAGCATAGAGAAAAGATATGAATATACTTTTATTTTCCACGAGTTTCTGTTCAAACAGTTCTGTTCCTTTGAGGGTGGTGGAAGAGGACATTCGGTTTTAATTTCTCAAGAATTGCTAAAAATCAAAATAAATTGGTAAGAAATAAATAAGTTAGTTGTCTAAGAATTTTGAGAGTTTGAGTTTCTGAGATTTGGGAAACTGGTATTACTGTAGTACCTTTAAAGGGAAAGGTGGCGTTTGACAAAATTGAGTTTGATTTTAAGTTCTACTTCATATCAGTACGAATAATACGTGTATGAAATATACATACACAAGCATGTATCTCTAAGCTATATCCCTTTTTCTGTATATTGATATGAATTTTAGTTATGAAAGGTTTTATAAGTAGATGTTTTATTGATATTGATATTGATATACAAACGTTTGAGTTCGAATAAAATTCAATAGTGAAAATATTTAATAGAAGCGTTACTAGTAGTTTAATTGATTTAAAAAATCAGTGTAGTTTCAGGATAAAATACCTTGGTTGGTACCTAAAAGCTAACCCTTAGCACATGATTTTTTTGTTTGGAATTTAAATTAGTTAGTTAGTTAGCTCCCTCAGAGGGGATTTTATTCAACGGTTTTAGAGAGCAAAGCTCGCCCGCCTGGAATTTAAATTAAAACTTTTTGAATTTAACATTTACCTTTTATTTTCCTTTCTTTCATGTATTGTTAAATGAAAAAGAAAAAAATATCTATTTTGAGTTACCTTTTTACATTTGCATACGATTAAGCCAGAGAAAAATGACAAGTAGTGCATACACTATCACAACACACCCAATTGCCACAATTATTAACAAGTTCTCTGATACTTCATCACTGTTTTCATCGTCATTGTTGGATGTATTAGCTGCTGGAGACATTGTTATTCCATGTATTTATTTTTTTGCTTTCCAATAGAAAAAATGAACTGAATCTTGAAAATGATATTGATCGAGTTTCATGGAATATGTCTCAAAAAAGATTCAAAGATAGAATGAGAAGTGAAATTATTATCTTTGTTTTTACGTATGCCAATGAATCAGCCTTACAACAAAGACAAATACTGCATACAGTGCCAAAATACACCAGATTGTCACAATAAGCATAATCACTAAGTATTGAATTGCTTCGTCACTGTTGTCCATGTCATCTTGTATGTTTGGGTTGTGAGATACATTGTTATTCAATTCATTTGTTTGGTTTTGTGGAGG
>JAQFZG010004153.1:0-12258 GCA_034695465.1 Entomobrya nicoleti | reverse complement strand
TATACTAAATTCCCGGGAAATATTCCCGCTACCTAAATATATATTCCCCCAACTAATCCCCTTATTATCCGTGAATGTGGGAATGTTCATATTTGATGGCACATACTTTTAACTATATTTCCATTCTTAAGAACTGCAGGCCTTATTCATACAAGTGCATGATAATAAAGACCATGAAGCCACTTTCTCAAACTAACCTTTAAACACTTTACTTTACGATTTCATTCATGGACGACACCACACATTCTCATATAGCTTATTACTAGTAGGCAAGTGTAAAGGCTGGCTTTTTCTTACTTTACTCTCCAGCTATAATTGAAAAAGTCCGAAAATCAGCAGCTAGTGGCATGTCTGATGAAATCTTCTTGCTTTGAGTGTAGCAACCAAACATTAATGCGACTTCAGAAGAATGCTGACCTTGTCTAACAATTTTTTGAACCAATCTTAGTAAATTTATATTGAACATCATAATATTTCTTCCAGGTGAAAGGCATGCGGTAAATGCTACCAAAATCCAATGTTGATAATATGCCACGATTTTTTTCTCCATAACGTATGTGTGTGGTGCTGATGTTATGTCATCCTGATAGATAATTAATTTAAAGGTAGTTTTTTTCCATTTTTTTGTTTTTAGGTAGTCAATAGAACATTCGCAATACTACAGATTAAAGATGACTGTAGTTATACTAATTGTAAGTATTCAGGCAATTTTTTAATGTAAAAATATGTTATGTTAATTATAAATCATGGACTATGGAGCTTCTTTGTTTGTATACAAAATTATAAAATATACCTGAAAAAATCTCTTTGTCCTAGACTTTTGATTGTGGGTATAATACAAAGTCATCGCTTCCTTTAGCATTTTTGTATCCACTTGGTTTATTTGTGGAAGGAAATTATTGCCGATTTGAGAGATAATGGTAAGTGCATGCAGCAAAATGCTAGGTTATTGTTGTCAACAAGTACAAATTTCACATTCATATGCAATCATGTGGTTATCCAGATGCATGAAAAGTTGAAACCGCAAGCAAATCATGTCTCTGCATATCCGCTCAGCCTATTAAAATATGATTTGCTCAAATCGCAATCGTTTGTGCATCAGTGTCAGTCTTTCTTTTGGATTAGTTGACTGACCGTCGTGTAGTGGACAAGCTCAGAATGAAGTTCATTTTTGATTGTTATCTGTGTGTTGTCAACTGTTTAAGCAAAACCGTTAACCGATTATCGAATACAAACATGTGGCTGTTTGTAGTATTAGTTGTAGTACGCATTTACTGCATGTTATTTAATACACTAGCTGTTCTTGGCTCGGCGAAAGAATTTTTGCTCACAATACGGCATTCTACAAACTGAACCCAGGGGAAAAATATTCACGAGAGAAAAGACAAAGTTCTCCTGAAAATATTTGGGGAATTGTGATATTTGTGCTCCTAAAAGAATTTGATTTATTTTAAAAGAAAAAAATGTAGAAAAGGATTTTGATCATTTTGTGGCTTGTCACATGGAAAGACTGAACTCAAATGGTTTATAAAGCATTTTCGAAAACGTTGTACTAAAGTTTAATAGTAATAACTGACCAGAGCACAATATATATTTTAGCAGCAGCTGCATTTGCCATGAATGGTAATGGGATTAATGTTCCAAATTTAGCACTTGGGGAAATCGTGGATTGTGAAATTGATTTATTGAGCTTGAAAGCCAAACGATGTATCAACTTGGGATTTTTCTATTGATTTTTTAAGCAGTAAGGTCAAGGCTTATTGGCAAAGTCAACAAAATTATTAAAATTGATACCACAAGTTCAATGAACAGATGTGGAAAAAAGTCGACGGAAGGAGACGCAAACAAAAAGTATTTAATCGCATTAAAATTGGTCGAGAAGTCAGTGTTTTAATCTTAAGTATTTAAGTTTTTATGTATTGCTTTTAGAACATTTTTGATAATTCATAAATGTACATGAATAAATAAAAAGCAATTCAATTTACTAAAACACAATTGTGGTATGTAGTTATTTGGAAAAGTAATTAGACATTATTGCGTTCAAAATATGTGCCTACTGCAATGCATCTGCCATATACGGAATCAATTTTTATCATAAATCTATGACCTAAAATGCACCCTTATGTTAGTTCACCAATCGAGAGAACGAAATTTGTTTAAAAAATCGTCAAATTGCTATTTTTATGCACAAACGTGTAACAAAAGTGCAAAATACTACATACAACATATAAAAGCACTTTTTTGTCTTGCAAACGTTCATTTGTAACAAAGTATCAAAATGACCTTCAAATCATTCAAGCATAGCTAATTGTTAGTGCAACATAGTAACAATTTTGTCGTTGCTGTAATGTTCTTTAATGCAATTGTGCATCCAAATATTTGTGGTTGCCAAACCGCAAACCCAGCATCATCATGAAACAAATTATAACACTCATTGAGAAGTTTGTGTCTAATGAAATTCCCAAAGTGCACAAATCGGCTTCAATATCACAGCACTCATCCTTGGTAAATTGACAATTGACAACTGCTATAAATGCACTATGTTTGTGGACGAAAAGTATCATCAGGTGTTGGAATTGACGACTTTTTACTTGTTTGGATAATCAGATGGTTAACCACACTGTGACAGTCTATGCAGTAAAATTTGAAGGAAATGTAAAGTGAAAAACACATAAACTTGAATACATTAATGTTGTTTGCATGTGCATGTGTTCTTGGATTGCTTTTTTTAACCAATTATCTTGAATTACAAAATAACACATAAAAAGCCACAAAAATATAAGCAGATGTCCGGCTTTTACCGCTATCTATATGGTACATTACCTTTTGTTTATTTAATTTTATGTGTTAACTATTTCTGTAAATGCTTTCATCACAAAAAATAAATATAGATTCAATGGTAATCTTGCTACTGGAATTCACAAATTCAAAATAAATAAATAATTTTCGATGTTTGGTTTTACATTTAGCCTATTTTTAGTCTTTAAAACAAAATTCACAAAAATATCAATACGCAAGTTGAGCACGTTGCTGACAAATATAATATTATAAAATATACGATTCATACATTAAAACGAAAATGCTTTTATAACTAATTTGTCGAAATGATTATGACAATAAAAACGTCAGTATAAAATATAAATTCGGTAAGCTTTCTTATTATTCAAGCAACCATATACACATTTTAAAGGCATGCATACAAATGGGAGCATTCATTTCAATTCACTACAATTAATTAAAGCAGAAAATGTTTCCGACTTTAGGAATCCCTGTTCAATGTGCAATTAGATTACTTGATTTAGTAATCAGTAATTTAGGGGAGCAGTATTAAATTGATCCTACTCATGCAAATATATTCTTGGAAAAGGAAATCAATTGGATGAAAACATTTACACAAGTCGCAAATTCCTTCTGATAAATTTTGTAAAATTGTAGAAATTGAAACATGTTTCTTCTCATAAAGACGTTGAGTCTTTGAAATGAATTTATAAGATAAATAACAGAAAGTAGATTTAGGTTGAGGATCGGAACATTCGATAATGAAAATTATAGGGAATTCATTGATTTGTATATAGAATTAAGTTATAGCTTTATTAATAAAATATTTCGTCTTTAATTTGCAGTTCTTTCCAAGTATAATTGCCAGTTTCAGTAGAGTTTCAGTGACAGTTTCCTTAAAAAAGAGGCACATTGTATTGTGATACACCACTCTCAGCGATAAATTATTACAATTTCTTACAGATTCACAAGATAAGTTGGTTGTCCGGTATGGTTACAAGATAAAAATTGTGTCAAATTAATTTTAACTCAGCTACCCCAACAAATGTGCATACCGCATACATATCTAAATGATTGCTGTCATTTTCGTGATTTGACTGCCCGTGTATTTAGTTTACATGTTTCAAAATTTATACATAATATGGATTAGTAGTAGGGTTTATAGCTGCTTTAAGGTAAGGCCCAAAAGAATCCACTCGAATTGTAGGGAAAATTTACTTAAAGTATGGAAAATTTCCGTCGTAGAGTGATTTCTACCTTTAAACAGAGGATTACTCGATTTGGGGACCTGCAAACTTCTGTGCAACAAACAATACAAAATTGTGCATAATTTTGACTCTTTATCACTGCCCCTTTTCATATTAAGTTAAACCGTTGAAAAAATGCCCTCATTTTTTACACTATCGGCACAACTGATATTGGGTTGAATGAAAAATAAATCCCTCGATAAAACGTAGTTCAGGGACATGAATACTACCTTGGTCCTACAACTTTAACCCTATAAGGGACAAAATATACCAACAAGTGTTCAACGTCATATAAAGGAAAAGAGGACTTGAAATCGTATATAGCAAAGGAACACAGCTTCCTTCATTTATGCACTGTCTAGACTGCTCAAACAATTCAATTGGATTTGATGGTTCAACAAAAACATCGGCTCTGTTTCAAAGCATTTTTGATTTACTAGAAATGTATTTACTTCAAAGGATACATAAAGGGACGTTTACTCATAAATATTTTAAGACAAATAGTTTGCGTACCTACCACTGCGTAGTTTGTGTGCATACATGATTTAAAACACAAATACAGCTTAGCCGTTAGGCTTACTGCACATGTATATCGTTCAAAACTCAAATGATCTGTATATAAAGGAACTCCCGCTTGTTACATTTTACCATTCATCAGCCAAAACTTCAAAGATCAGCACAACTCTTACAAAACATTTTAATTTTACGAAGTTCTGTAAAAAAAGTTGTTCTTAAAAATAGAGCAAAATGGGCGAGAAGCTATACTTTATCGGATACCTGACTCTTGCTGTCATTATTTTACTGGGTGTGATCACATCCCCAACAACTGCAAAAACTACAGTTAAAATTGTCCTCCCAGAATCTTTGTCGTCATTGGTAAGAAATTGAAATATTTAAGGACATAATCTATTGTGATTTGGAACTTGAATTTTGAATGTAAAAATATAAAAACATTCTTATTAATTATAACAAACTGCTTTGTTTGAACGTTTTCATTAGTTCGACGCCAGTATTATGGGAAAAGATGGTAAATTAAACAGGGACAAACGCAAAAAGAATTTATATAGCCTGAAACACATGGACCGCTCCAAACTACCAATGAGAATCAAAACAAATGCTACAACTAACCAGGAAGAACGTTGTCCCGATTTATGTGATAGCGACAGTGACTGTTGTGGGCTCGAATTGTGTTACATCATTTTTTGTGCTTAGGATTAATTAGGACATTAGAATATTTAGTGTTCCTTACATAAATTATTTAGAGTTAGACTTTTGGGGATAAATTAATTATAACAACTAGTTCGAAAAATACTAGGGTTGCATATTCCATCATTAATTTAGTTTAAACTGTAATAGTAGGATTTTAAGTATTGTGTTGCTTATTGATGCATACTTGTAATTTATTTTTGAAGGTGTAATTTAGTTAATGTGAATCAATCGTATTTTTAATGTGTTTTATTTGTATGGCTTTTATGTTTTATAAAATAGACTGACTTAACTACTACCGAAAGCCAAGATGATGAAATATTTAAAGAGCTATCGCTTTATTTGTATTCCTTTTTATTTGCTCTAAATGGTACAAATTTAAACTGTTATTCAAAGCATTGGGAAATCTTCGTCCATTGAAATTGCTGAAACTCACATGATTTATTAGATATCAGGTTGATATTCAGAAACAATTGTCTTGCATATAATTTGAATTGACAGATTAAACCATCAAAGCTTGAAAAAACAATGCTTTTATTTTGAGAATCTGTAAGAAGCACAATAAGATATATAGCTATTTTAGAAAGTCTGGAAGATTTTAATTTTTTAAATTATTTATTGAATAATCATACTTTCTCGGTGTAAACATGTACATTTTAAATTCGCAAATGTAACGCAAGCAATAAAAATGCATAAGCTGAGACAAAACAAGCAAATTTGACAGAAAACGAGCACTAGTCAATTAAAAAAATCGTTTGTGTACATTCAACAAAGTGATGCTTTTTTGCCAAATGAAAAAGTCTGGAATCACATTAAATAGTCAACATTTTTTTAAGGTTAAAATTATATTAAGAAAAGTCATTTGTATTTTTTGGTTCGATATGACACCAAATAATCAATTAAATCTGAAAAATCCCTGTGTTAAAAAAAATTATATTGTGAACATAATTTAGAGTCAATGCTTCCGTAACTTTTTATATCCAGTTGGCTTTTCGTGTAAGGAAATTCTTGTAGATTTGAGAAATAGTGGTGATTGAGTCTAGCAAAATGCTACGTGATCGTGCTCAACACATACAAATCGCACGTTTGGAGGCTCTTGTAGTTTGTCAGGTGAATAAAGAGCTGAAAACGTAAATACAATATGTCCGATCATACCAGCTTGTCAAAGTATGTATGATATCCTCAAACCGCGATCATTCATGCCATTTTGGACATCAGTGTCAAGTCTCGGATAAGTTTACTGACCGTCGTGTGGTGAACCAGTTCAGATTGAAATTCCTTCTTGATAGTTTAAGCAACTCCGTTAACAGTTTATCAAATTTAAAAATAAAATATTTTCATAGTGGCAAACATGTAGCTGTTTGTAGTGTTAGTTATAGTATGCATTTAATGTATATTATGTAATACACTAGCTGTTCTTGGCACAGCGAAATAATATTTGCTCACGATACAGCATTCGACAAATTTATCCCAAATATAAAAAAGGTTCAGGAGAGCAAGGGTAAAGCTTAATGGATAAATACATTTTTTGCTAACAAATTCCTTCTGCACAGCTTTGTGGAATTGTGACAAATGAAAACTGTACTCATAAAGGACATGATTTTAAAAAAAGCCATTGAGTTTTATAAAACCGTTTAAAAAAATTTGCTAATGTTTAACAGTTGCATTCACCCTCTAAAACGTAGTGACCCCAGCACAAAATGGATTTTGTGATCAGCTGCTTTGTCTGGCATGAATTCTAGTAGGATTAAAATTCTAAGCTCAATGCACATGGTGAAATGGTGGATCGTAGGTTAATTCAATTAGCTTTAAAACCAACATCAAATTGTTGTAAATGTAATTTTCAAATTATATCCATACAATGTAAATGATAAAGATAGAAACGAGTTTCAGAAGATAAACTAACTTTTAATTTGTGAATTAATTTTAAGGTAGTAAGATCAAGGTTTGGTAGTAAACATAATTGATTTTTATGAAACTATTAATAGCAGAAGTTCAATAAGGCTATTTAAACGAATTTGACATTTAATAATTGGAAGCGTTAAAAATTTCCATGGAAGGAGACGCTTAGCTTAGCTCATTTAAAATACCAAAAATTAATTAAATAGTGATGTTGACTTAGATTCGTGACGATATTAGGTCACAGTTAAAGGGTGATAGTCTTCGAAGTCAGGGATGTTGACTTCATAATCACGAGATGTAATAGTGTTTAAAATCAACAAAATGAATAATTTGTTTTAACGTTTGTATAGTAAATTTTTCAGTTTTTCTTACAATTAACATGATAATTGTGTAGTTATGTGATGTAAACATAACTACAGATGTGATATATTAGTTAAAATATTCAAAGTGAACTAATGTCAAAAGGCTTATCATGAAATTTACCTCTTTGCTTCAAAAATTGAGACAAATGTACTGAAACTTTAAAGAGTTAAAAAATTCTGTCAAATATTTGGTTGATTTTAAATGTAATTATATTAGTCAAAAATACTTTTAAAATGGTTTTTTTGTAAGGCTTATTTGTTTTATGAATCTTGTACTTATTTAAAATGATGAAATGGGTCTGGAAATTTGGCGATTTTTTATAATATCAATTTCCTTATGTATAAAGAGTTCAGTCTTGATTTTCCATTTTCGAAGCATTGGAAAAAAAAATTGTATTATATTTTTATACAGTAGTTACGATAATGTTATCATGGCAACTAAATTTTTTTTTCTCAATTAATAAAATATTTGTTTATACATTTATTATTCTGATTTACAGCCATATTTTGTTTACTTATTTTTAACACATAAAAACTAGCTAGCTTTTCGATATGCTGGTAATTGGATTGCACATTATTATTACTGGTAGTAAGTTTTACAATTTTAATGGAAGACTTATAGATAAATTTTGAGTTGATTTACAATCATAATAAAAAGCCATTTGTGGAAATTTCTTGGACACGCTATAAAAATGTTTACTCGACCTAATTGTAAATAGGACGAAAATTTTAGACTGTGGATTTTTACTACATATTACTTTTCATCCTGAAGTAATGTAAAAATTGCAAAAGTAAAAGTTTTCTACGGATATTTCCACATTTCAACAAATCCGGGGGCATAATTTACAATGAAAGTAAAATCAAATCGCATTTTCATGCATGGACATTCTATTCATTATACTTTGGCATTGTATCGTACAAGTGTCTTATGCGCATCTATTTTGCTGAAGTAAAATATAAACAAAATTGTTCTAAAATACAATAAAATATTCCAGCAAAATCTATCGAATTTTATTGTTAGAGTAAATTGAAGCAACTAGACACGCCCATTATTTTTTACCATATTTAGAAAATATAGTTTTTCTTTTTTGCTCTTATTTCCCATTCAAGGAACGCTAACTTTACAAAAGCAATTAGAACCTTCTTTGTTCATGAATACATTTTATGAATGTGTTAATTTTAACGAAAAATACCTTTTATCATATTCAATTGTACTCATTCTTTTTAGTGTACTATCGTGACACACTTTGTTGAGAAAAGAGGACAAAGACAGTTGAATCTACTAAAAAGTTTGGGGAAGTTCATAAATTGTAGTATATATTCATTACTATCAGTACACTTTTAATCTTTAAAAAACCGTTAAGCTATTTCTTCGTACAGACATGGTGATAATGGAACAACGTAATATTACAAATTATACAAATAATACAAATATTATTAATGAAATATTACAAAAACTGGTCACGTACTGCTCCATTTAGGGACGGCGACGGCACCATGTATTTTTATGAACCTTGTTTAGCAAGAATAAAAAGTAATCTTTCCTCTTGCTATACCGTTCAGCTCTAAATAAAAAGAACACAAATAGCAAGTGTAATATCTGCTTTCTGTAAAGCTTGCATACAGTATTGACAAGCCAAAACAGTAAAAAATTTATTCTAGGCTGCGTTTCTGCACTCCTCAACATACGGTCACATAATAATAATGCAAAAATATTGTGTTTGTGTTTCTGTCCCATCATGCTTACTTTGTAATGAACATCAGCAGAAGGAATTATGTGTGATTATAGCAGGATGGGTGGATGGTAGCGATACAAGTTGCTTTGTGATAATACCAAAGATTTCATTTATGTGTATTCAGGTTTAAACTGTAAAATATATTCTCATATTTTTTCTATTTGTTGATGGAGCACGAAAAGACTTGTCTCTCTTTTCTCTACTCATCTAAAGAGTTGGGTTTACAAACAGCTGAAAGTATTCACCACTCTCGTTGCACATAATTTATTATGCAGTAACCATTACAGTTATAAATTTGTCAGACAAGTAGATTGTGTAGAGACAATAAAATATTTCTTGGTCGAGATATGGAAGTTTGGATTGTTATTTATTTTTAACATGAGAGAGTTAACGAAGTAAATACAACAATTTTCATTATATTATTTTATAACAATTTCTTATAAAATTATAAAGAATTAACCAATTAATGTTTTTACGTTCATTATAGCGGTTTATTCATTTGTTCATTTCAATGAATGAATGTAATTAGTCAGGAAAAGTGACAAATAACTTGAAAGAATTGAATTGATATGCTGAACTAGTGATATGTGTGACACAAATTATTTGCTTGAGAGCATGTGGTGAGTTGCTAATATAATTTATTTATAAAAAATCGCAGTGTTATTAAATATTTAAGAATACTTATTAAACGCCAATTTCGTGTTAAAATATATTACTCACAGTTGTCTCCTCTAAAATGTTTTAGTACATGACCATACCGTTAAAAATTATTATTTTTAACATAACGTTTAAGAATTAATGCCAACACAATTTGATCTTTTTTGATCAATTTATTTTTTAGGATCATCATTCCGTCGACAGTGAAATATCAGCATAATTTTCTAAAAGCTATGGAAGAAGCGTATCATCTCTCGTATCAAGACATGTCACATCACGGAGCATGTTTTATTCAAAATGGGGATTCGTACCGTAATATTATTGCAACGTGACTGAAGATAATAAAACAGTATGGATAAAAATGTAGGAGGTTTGTGGGTAAACTATTATTATTATTATTAGTAAGTAGTTAGCATATGCCTATTCTGCAATTTGAAGGATAATCAAAAAGTGTAATGATTTTTGGTAATTTTTCAGCTTTCTGTCAATAACATAGCGGATGTCAATACAAAACCCTCACCACTGGAGATGCAAGATAATCCTGTCTTGGTAGCACTCCGATTAACGATCTAGAGCAAATAGATTTAAATATGTAAAATAGATAACTAGATCAGTCACCATTTTAATTTTGTATTCACAAAGTAAGCCATCTTTATGCATTTGTTAAAATATAGTGCTACCTAAATTGTAATGATCCAATCCGTAATCATATTTTGTGGTTAAGTCATGTATGGGTAAAGTGTGGACGGTTAGCATAATGTATTTGCTAACTTGTTATCCAGATTATTCATCACAATATGTTAGCCTACTTCGGTAATTAACTGACTATTATCTCACAGGGATAAATAAGTAGTGTGTCTACAATGTAACTACACATCCCTATTAGATAATTTGAAACAACATATATAATGAAGTATAAAAATGGTTTAAAAAATTTAGTGTGACGATGACTTGGATTCCTGAGGATAATTCAAATCGCATTTGTACGGTGGTAGACTACAAATCAAGGTATTGACTTCCAAGTCAAAAGTGTAGAGTAAGTTAATGTTGTATTTTTTCTAACTGGTTTCTGTCTCGTGTCCAATTACAGTTAGATCAAGATACCAGCATATTTAGGTATATCCTTCAAGTCTAAAAAATAATAATAGTGCAGCACGCCCAGCACGCAAATAATGTATTGAGTGAAAAGTTTTGGATAACAATACAATACGAGCAAACTTTTTCTCTACTAAACATAAATTGATGCAATGTAAGCAGATTTATTATTCTCTATGTATTTGAGTATCTAAAAATTAACATGGTTAGAAAAAAACGTATTCGTGAAAATGTACATCTTGTTCATGTAAGATATTAGATCGCAGTTATAGGGAGGTAGTCTAAAAATTCAGGGTCACAAATAAAGAATTAAATATTATAAAAGTATAATCGTATAAAAATGTTTAATCAGTTATCTTGTCAAATAGATTGCTAAAAGCAGGCAACAATGTGAAAATTGACATTAAAATAAATCGATTTTAATATAGACTCAATTGAAAAATTATGGTACAATTACAAGGTAGGTAAAAGGCTACGAAAAAATAATTTAAATGGAGTTTATTATAAACAAAAGATAGCTGCTTATTATAAAGTATTGGATTTTAAGACAATATGAATATTACAGTGCAATGTAAGCATTGAAAAGCATAAACTGAAATATTATTCGTGTAAAAATCTTATTAAAATTTAACGTAATTTCAATAAATATATATTTGGTAGTTTTAGGATAAAAGACAAAAAACAGCTGTTTTAACATTATAATTTCTGAATGAAAAACTTAAATTGAGTATTTTGCAGATAATTCATAGTATCGTTTGGCTTCGAATACAGCGGAATATAAGCATTTTGTGTTTTGATGTAATAAATTATTGATTTTGCTAAATGAGCAGTGAACTAGTTCCCCAGGTCACTTGGTTTAATTAAAATGTATACAACTTTAAATCAAAAGAGTGTTGGTTCATAAAAATGAGCATTTAACGTGAACATGTTTTTATCTACAAAATAAAATGAATGTAAACTTTACTTGGATAAATGTTCGTACGGATTTGATCAGAAACTTTTTAATGTGTTTTAAAACATAACAATGATTTTTCTTTCGTTAATTATTTTACAAAAATGTTACATCTACTCAACCCAGTTTTCCGATACTTGTTGAGACAATGATATTATTATGTTATTTTTTCTTAAATTTGTTCATTTATAAGCTAGAAAGTAAGATTAAAAATAGATACAATTTTTTATTCTTTTAAAGTTTATGGATGGTCGAATGCATGACAATAAATGTGAAACGACTATAGAAACGTGCTAAATTTAGTACATAATAAATAATTTGTT
>JAQFZG010004152.1:0-12258 GCA_034695465.1 Entomobrya nicoleti | reverse complement strand
GGCGTAATTTTTTTCAAAAAACGAAAATTTCCCCATGTTAATCAAATGGTAGTTACTTTATCTCAATAGTAACAAGCAACGGTGACCACTCTATATTCATATTTCTTATCTCTATTGATTTACCACTTTTATCGAATAACATTTACAAGTGCAAAAAAGGTTTTACTTACTTTTTCTACAAGGTGAAATCGATAAAAATGTATTATTGTATTAAGATCTTTTAATTACAACTGGTGTCTTAAGCTTGTTTCATATATTGATTAGTGCTATTAGACATTTTGGAGTTGTGCTTGTCTTATCTTCCATTTCATTTCGTATGGCTGCTTTTCACTTACGATTTCATCCTATTTTTAAAAAGTTCTTGCTTATGTAGCTAAACAATTTACCCTAAGAGTAAAATTACGCTTAGCATAAAATCAAAAATTAAAAAAATCTACCTTTACTATTGACCTACATTATTTGACAAGATGAACCACAGTATTGCATTGATTTGAATTTAACTTCGAAATTTTACTTTTTGATTTATGGCCCAAAACAATGCCACCATCGTTCATGTGATGTAGAAAATTGGAATGTAGAATTTTCAGCTAAGTATCCACATTTATAGCCCAATATTTTGAAAGTTTATGATTTTTTGGAAACATTGTGTTGGACTAAAAATTGCATACTCATTTGCTCTGTTTTCTGTTCAAATACTGTTCTCCAAATCCGTAACTCTCTGATTGTTATGATTTCGTTTTCGACAATTTTGCTAAATTTTCCTGAATTGATGACTTTGAGCAATATAATCGGGATTTATTGCTAATATAAACACAACAAATGTTTGAACCTAAATATATATGTTAATGCTTGTACTTTTTTAAATATCACCTCTATATAATTCAATGCGGCTCAATACATCTTAGTACAAAACCCAAACTTTTACTGCTGAAATATCACTTTGCTAAGCAACTGCACACTTGGCTTTTTCCCTTGGCTTCGTGATGCAATGCAGGTATTTTCTAACTAAGCTATTGTAAGTTAACCAGACTCTTTAACATTTATTACGTCAAATATTTGCTGGCATGTGAAATGAATATCTTCACGTTTTGAAAATGTGACACTACAAAGAAATTAAACAAACCAGATCCAAATCCAACGAGATAATGAAATTGAAAAATATATTTTTGAAATTACATCTCAAGGAAACTGTCTTTTAAAATTGATAATGGAACGTCTTATCATATTAAGAATCAACGTTTTAGAATTGGCATGAAATACTTATTTGACAGTTCCTAATTCTAACAAATTCTTTTAAGGTTTTGGTTTTTGCATTCAGCTAATAAACGAACCAACATCCGAATTCAAAATTTAGCGTGGTGTGTAGAAAGGAGTACTCGTGTAATAAAGACACACCATACCTGCAAAATTGAATCAATTTCTTCCTAATGGGAGTACACACGAAAATTCACAACCACAGAGGAAAATCTCTTACATTTATTCAAGCATTCTTAATCATTCTACCAGACATACTGAATAATTGGAGAAATCATGTAAAAATCATTTTAAAAGCCTCAAAACGTAATCATAAAACTCCATTCATCCAATCATAGATATAGCATTGAAGCATTCATAAAACCATCGATAACACATTCAGACAAGCACATCAAGCAAGCCAGCAAAGCCCATTAAGCAAATCAGCAAAGCACATTAAATAAATCTGCAAATTGCCTATTGCACATTCAAACAAGCGCATTAAACAAGTCAGCAAATCGCCTTTAGCACATTCAAACAAGCACACTAAACAAATCAGCAAATCGCCTATAGCACATTCGCACAAGATCATTAAGCAAATCAGCAAAAAATCACATTCCCAATCAGCAAAGCAAATTCAGCTATGAACCAAATAAATATACAATAAATCGCATTTTGCCATTTAACAAGTCAAACTTACCCAATCAACTAATTCAATCTCACCCATTCAACTAATCCACGCTAACCCATTCAACTAATTCACTCTCAACCACTCAGCAAATAACGCTTGCTCGCTATCGCTTAAAAAATCATTACAATCATTCAACAATTGCTTCTTAGCAATTCACTTTTCATTCAACCCATCTAGTAACTCACGTTTTCTCGCATTGAAAACTAAGAACAGAGAAACAAACATCCTATTACAAATCAACTTCAACTAACTACACAACGCCTAGAATTGTTCACTGCAATATATGGCTGAGTCAGTTAACTCCGTATAACAAATTAAACAAGTTCTTGAGATGTAATTTGCCAGACCAAATATAGAACTTGAAAACAAAATCATTTCGTAAACTTTCGTGGAAAACATTTAAATATAAAATCCCCCATATTTATACGAACTTTATGTGGTTCATTAATCGAATACTACCTTTCATATATAAAACAACACTTCTTATTTGGATTGTGATCTGGATCTGTCTCAAAAACTGGTAAATAATCTCAACATTAAAAATATAGTCATGATTGAGAACTCTTGTAAAATTTTAACGTAGTATTTTCTTACCTAATTATTGAAATCGTAACATCAGTTCTATTGGCAAAACAGTTTTATTTCCGCTGACCTGATATTCATGTTTTAGTTCGTTCACACTTTTGTCAAAAAATTGTATGACCATAAAAGTTATTTGTGGGTCTAGCGGAGGTATTCCCATTCGAATTTTCTAACTGAGAATCAAAATGTTAAAAATAATAAATTTAACAAAAACGTGTCAGGTATTATTGGTGAAAATATCTTGAAAAGTTTTTTTTAAATATCAGTACATTACTTTGTTTTAGAAAGTCATGTATTTTAAGAATAATAACTAACTTGATTATTTATCATAATCACTAATGCTATCCATCCCTACCGCAATATAATAAGCATTAATTATCCAGCAAAACCAAACCCAACATATTTATCAGAGGCTAGCCTGATCTAATTGTAACCGACAAATTTTCAGTTAATCCAGCTGTACTTATATATCTCAAGTATTTTATTTGTTGTACACCTTAACTTAACCATATTAAAACCAATCTCCAAGTCAAATATTTTGAGTTTGGATTAAGAAACTCAATCTAATTTGTTTTCCTTTTTTCTTTCCCGGTCCATTTCTTCTATATAGTCCATGTAATCATCACTAGGTCCGATATCCACCACTAACTGGGATTGAGAAATACTTGACAAATATTCAATAATTCGATCTATAGCTGGTCCTTCGTATACTTTATCTTCAAGTTTTTTATTTTTGTCCAAATTTGTTGCTCTCCTATATATAGTCGTCATAATCATATTTGGAAATTTTTCTCCTCTATATTCATGATGGATAATATCACCACCTTTTATTACAGATCTTGTTATTATACCGCCGTTTCTTAAAATGTTCCCAGCATCTATGAATCTTGGACTTTTTTTTGGAGCCTTTTTAGTTTTTCTAGCGTTGATTCTTTCCATGACTTTTGATAAAATTGATCTTTTTGCTTTTGTGCTCTGTGTTGAATCAATAGGTAAAACGAAAACATTCGCGCCTGATTCTTTAGGCGAATTTAAATTTGCCCATGTTTCTAATTTTTGTCCTGTAGACTGCAGCGATGATAGAGAATTCTCCGGTGGCGGAAGCTGACTTGGGGCCGTAGTGGCTTCTGCTTGCGCTGTTATGTGCTTTTCTGCTACTGAATGAACTTTTTCTTTCTCAGATGTGCCCTGAATTTGTTTCGGTGAAATGAAATGAATATCTTTATCCCAACCTGTGGGCGTCCATGTAAACGTTGCATAAGGTTTCACAGGGAGAATACCGGGAAAAGCAGATACGTTTTCTACTTTTACTGTTCCGATTTTGTTAAATATTTTCATATTAGATTGACCAGTATTTCTTAATATTATTTCGTTTTCAATTGTGCTATCGCTTGTGTTCCGTTCTGAAGCAAGCGTGATTGGAATTGATTCAGGCATAAGCTTTTCTTGCGCAGTTATGTGCGTTTCTGCTACTGACTTAACTTTGTCTGGCTCAGATGAGCCCAGCAATAGCTTTGGTGAAATGCAACGAATATCGTTCTCCCAACCCGTAGGGGTCCATGTAAACGTTGCATAAGGTTTCACAGAGATAATATCGGGAGTAGAAGATGTATTTTCTACTTTTACTGTTACGATTTCGTTAACTGTTTTCATGTTAGATTCATCCGCATTTCCAAATATTAATTCGCTTTCATTTGTGATCTCGCTTGTGTTCTGTTCTGAAGCAAGCGTGATTGGAATTGATACGGGTACAAGTTTTTCTGGCGAAGTTATGGGCGTTTCTGCTACTGAATGAACTTTGTCTGGCTCAGATGTGCCTGCCATTATCCCCTGTGAAATGCAATGAGTATCTTTATCCCAACCTCTGGGGGTCCATGTAAACGTTGCATAAGGTTTCGCAGGGATAATATCGGGAACAGAATATTTGTTTTCTACTTTAACTGTTGCCATTTCGTTAACTATTTTCATACTAGATTCACCCGTTCTTAATGGTAATTCGCTCTCATTTTTGCTCTCGCTTTTTTGTTTAGTATCTTGATTGTTGGTATTAAATGGCAAAGTGGCAGGCATTGGTGAACATACTGATTGTCATAAAGTTGGAGTTGATACCGGTATAGATTTTTCTGAAGCCGGCGTGGCTGGAATTGGAGAATTTTCGGTATCCAGTGTGGCTAGAACTGGAGCAGATATAGACTGTTTTGACGCTGATGTTGCAGGAAGTATTGCGACTGGCATTATGGCAATCTGGTCTTCGTTTAGAACTAGCTGGACTGGAACTGATGATGTTATAGCTTGTTCTGGTACCAGTGATGTTGTTATAGATTTTTTAAAAGTCGATTTGAATTGCATTTTTTCTTGTAACTCGAAGTGCATAGCTTCCTGTTTCATGACTAGCTCCGGCTCTTGGTCATTACTTTGATCAGCTTCCAGTTTATTAAATTGTTTGAATTCAGAAACCGTAATATTTCTATATTCGCTACATTGCGTGCTTTTGTGCTCGGCCAGTATATTAGGTTTCAGAAGTTGTGTGAGTTTGGACTCCAAATTTTCCAGTTTCGACTCCAAAAAAAATATTTTGGCTTCGAGATTTTGTATTTTGGACTCCATTATCACATTTTTTCTTTTAAATGCTTGCAAGCCTACGTCATCATTTTGATGCGATACTATGGTTGACCCTAAGCAATTGTCTTGCGAATCCATTTTATTATTTTGCTGGGAAACCATGATACGTTTTCCTTGCAAATCCTGTTGTTTGGCAAAGGATGAATCAAGTGTTGTTTTCTTTTGCAAATCGAGCAATCTAAATTTCTCCTCATCAAATTCCATAGCTTGTTTTTTGATGTTTTGGACGGCGGCCTTGATTTCACTTCCATCATCACATTGTTTTTTCGTCCTGGACCGAACCAACGAACGAATTGCTTTTGATTTGCTAATTTGCTTATTGATGAATTTTGAC
The DNA here is from genome assembly GCA_034695465.1 of Entomobrya nicoleti. NCBI lineage: Eukaryota > Metazoa > Arthropoda > Collembola > Entomobryomorpha > Entomobryidae > Entomobrya > Entomobrya nicoleti. The sequence continues at coordinate 6,796 of JAQFZG010004152.1, read as the reverse complement.
GAAAACTGGCTTAATTTCAATTCTATTTCAATGCAGTTTTCCAGATATGTTACCAAGTACACTCCATACGGAAACACTGAAAGCAATGTGCTAAACAATTTGCCAACAAAGGGAAACGTTAGTTTTAAAGAATACCCATTCTTGACCAATTCTTCGTAATCCATATCCAAACTAGTTAGCCCACGTTGGCTTTTATTTCCGATCAATTCCACTAATATTTCTTCCGTTTCTAACAGTTTCTCATAGAGTGGACCTGAAAGCGTAAAATATATCAATTTAGGAAAACGTTTTGTGAACTAATTTATTGAGCAATTTTATGGTTTCGCAATACACTTTGAATGCACATAAATATGTTAGTTTTTTAGATTCGTATATTACAAGACACTGCTCGTGTCAATAACATGATCCCAAAATTCCTCAATCTACTGTAAAATTAACTACGTTAAATGTTATTTTATTTTTTGGAAAATCTTGAAAAGACCAAAGTAAAATTGGATAAATTACATAACTACAGTTTCAAGGTTGTATTGTAATTGTAAATTTATTCAAAAATTTGGCGTTAAAATTGGTTCCATGCAGAAATAAACCCTTAATTATGCAAGCTTCAAAAGTTTTATAGATGTCTTAATCATTTCCCCATACTGAAAGGTTCACAATTACAATTACTAATTGAAATATTCAAATAAAGCGAAAAAACTTAAAAGCAGCTAAAAAATCGTTCAAAGTTATCTTACTGCAAAGTATTTACCTGTGATTTTACTTCTTTGTAATTTTTTCTAAAAATCGATGCATTTAAACTTTAATCGATATTTTATATCAGCTAGCTAGTTATGACCATGAAGATAATTCATTCATTCATTCATTTTGATTGCAGGTAGTCAAGTACATATATTACATAAACACATGTGTAATCTAGTTATGCATAACTTTACAATAAAATTTTAATTTGATTGCATTGATGGGTTTTGCAAAGTTTTGATCGGAATATGTTAAAACTTTACTTTGAAGCATATTTCTAGGCATTAAGGTATAAATACAAAATGTTAACATTATTAACCATGTTTATATATGATAAAGCGCAACAGTTTTTTAGTTCATTGCTGTACCCAGTTACACTAAATAAACCACAAAATTGCAGTGAAAGAAAAAGAAAGTTGTAACAGATTTTCCTAGCCTCGCAGAAGTTGTAAGCCAACATATGAAAGCTTCCAAGACAAAATATAATGGATTTCTTGCAGGGTCAACATGTACTTACTCATCTTTCAATGTGATTTTGATTTCTGAAAAGTGTCATTATTATGGATGCACCACCAATTTTTAAAATTAACTAAAGTTGTTAACAGCCTTTCAGTCGCCTATACAATCTCAGATAACACAACCCGTTCCCAACAAATTCTGCGTACAAGCGTAAATATTAATATATGTGGTTCGGACAATAGAAACCTACAATCCGATAAAATTGTCCGTTAAATATTATTGCGAGTTGCTGTATGTTTTCGAGGCTGACGGAGACAAAGTCTGCGTATTTACATGTGCACAGCTGACAATTTTATATAAATACATAAACAAAGTTCTGCTTATCCGCAGAGGTTTTGTTTGCGTCAGCCTCGAATACGTACAGCAACTCGTAATAATATTTAATGGACAATTTTATCGGATTGTAGGATTCTATTGTCGGAACCACATATATCTTGTGAAACACAATTTATATATGCAGCTTAATAACGACCAAACTTTTAAAAATACATAAATTTGGCATACTTCAAGCTTTAAATGTGGGTTTGATATGGGATTTGTTGGTGCAACGTAAAATTGCACAACGCTGCGTGATAAATAGTATGGTTTGAAATTCTTTGGACACAATAATATGGTAAGTCGTATGTTAGAACAACAAAATGAATATCTCCATATCGTACAAAATGCAGTAAAATTGCAAATTCAACAGAGATCACAAAACCAAAAAGATCAATTTTATCAAAAGTCGTGGAAAGAATTAACGCTAGAAAAACTAAAAAGGCTCCAAAAAACTCCAAAATTTATAGATGCTGCGAACATTTTGAGAAACGGCGGTATAATAACAATATCTGTAATACAAGGTGGTGATAATATACATCATGAATATACAGGAGAAACATTTCAGTGTCAGCGCATTCATGTGTCAACAAAATGATTTTCCGTGCTCAAAAATCTTGCTTTGGAGAACTTTAGCATTATAAATGGATAGTGGGAAATTAAGATAATGAGCGAATAAAATAGCAAGTTGTTTGAACGTTATCCCAAATAAATACTTAAAGTTAAATAAAAACTACTGTAATAAGTTTTAAATACTGTTTTGCTCTTACCAACACTGGGTACTACATTTTGAGACTCCATGATGACTTAAGAAATCCTGGAGTGAAGCCTTTGATTTTTTAGCAAAATAAATATGCCTTGCTTATCACAAAATATTTTCTTCTTAAAATAAGAGTTGCTTTTCAAATAAGATAACTTATCACGAACTCTGTACTGTAAAACGTCTTAAACTTCACCGTATAGTAAAACAAATTTTTACCGCTGGGAAGTTATCTGAAAAGTGTCAACACCAAAATGACTATAGTATACTGCATAAAGTGTCTGATGCTCGTTGAAACTGAAGCAACAATGCTCACAAGGATTTCCCAGAACTCGTTCATTAAAATGTTGAACAATGGAATATACTAAGAAAATCAGCAGACTAGTCCATTGTGGTTTTAGAGTCATCACAATTTTATCTTTGGGTTTCACTTCACAGTTGATAGTCTTGTAATGCATTTTTCATATTTTACACATGTATATGTATATCCCATATTCAACATACATACATACATATGTAAACGTATAAGATGCATCACTTACGACTCATGCTATACCAGTATATGACGTATTGAAAGTTTTGATAATAAACGAGAGTGACAAATAAATATCGTTTCATGGAACAAGATGTCACTACGTGTTAAATTATGTAGTTGTGTTTAGTAGGATTATGGATTGCTCATTTTATGAGATCATTTATTCCTTGATATAACGAATTTATGCGTCCATTCTTTAATATAAAGAAATTCTCAGTTCGTTTAAAACACTAGCAGTGAACCTTGATCCCGTTCATTGCACATTTATAATCAATCTAAAGTAAATTAAGTTTATGAAGGTTGACGAATGTAGGTGAAATAGTTCACTCAAACTTTGAATTTTTATTCAATTTCTTCATCAGTAGTACACACAAAAATTTATAATTGACAAGTAATAGAACATAACATAAGATAAAAATATAATTTATACTTAGTAACAATTAAGTTATGATTCATAGTTCGAAAATCCTTGGAAACGTTATTAAAAGATCTTCTACTTGATTATGTTGTTCTTTAAAAATCAAATCGTCATTTTTTTGAAAAGAAGGAAAAGCGAGGTAAAAATTATGGGATTCAAAGTCTTCCTGTTATTTTGTTAAGTTTTCATTATCCATGTTCTGAATGTATAAACCTTCCCTTGCTACTCTGTGGGAAGGACGGTTTTCGATGTCAAGAGTCCAGATTGATGTTATGTTTAGGGTTATCATGCATGTGTTCACATGTAGCCGAATCACCTTTTTTGGCAAATGACCTTAAGTGTAAGTTAGTAAATGAATAACATTTAGTTTCTCTTTCATATTGCAATTCAAACTTTAAATTTTCGTACGGGGAATAAAGCCAACATCACAAGCTATTTATGATCTGAGAAGGTTAGTTATTCTAGAGGTGATATATCTCATGTACGGTAGAATAATACGCAGCAGGATTTCTTCTTCTTCTAGGTCCTGATCGTTAATAGAATAAATTGCTACTTTGTGCTGCATCTTTAAAATTATTTTGTTGATAAAGTTTAAAAGGTAGTTGTTTCATAACCAATATTTCCGAATTTTATTTAAATCATCTTCAGGAAATTCTATTTCACACAACATGTAGGCTCTGAAAGTAAGACAGTTAACAGCAGACATAATTTGGGAAACGTGATGGTATGATTTGAAGTTTAAATATCTTTCGTGTTGGCCGGTTTCCGATAGACTCTTCTTTTAATTCGGCCGTCATCACAATGGATTAGTTGTAAATCTAATTTGTTCACCTTTTCAAATTCATGTGAGTTGTATGCCACTGTTGTGAATTTTCCTTGAAATCATGATATTGTACATGAAACAATGATTTCTCACGGTAGACGAAATCTGGAATCAAGTAAGCCATTCATGAAAAGAGAAACGGCGGCCGGGTAATCTCTCAACGTTTATTTATCAAAAACACAAACATCCAATAGGTCTTTTTGCCAAAGTATTATTCGCCGAACAAAATTTACAAAATTAACAAACTTAATTCATTCAATCAATACATTTGAAAAGACAATTACAAATGCCAGAAATATATTATTTTGTGCGAAGAAAAGGGTTATAACCGAATGTTCGGAACGTTATTAGCTTTACAATTCACATTTCTTTCCAAATGCTTGTATTCATTTTTTATCACAAAGTCCTTCTGGCTTCTTCTACAATACATAGTAGTGTCGGTGATGACACCTATCCTTATCTTTTTGTACTATTGTTTTTTACCAAATCTAAAATGTATCTTCTTTCATTCCAAAATTCCATATTGCACACGAGGTCGAAGCATTGTAACTTACACATCATTGATGATGTGGAAGCATTTTTCCTTTCTTGTATTCACTTTAACCTTGACTCTGTGCACCATACCATAATTTACATTGCCAACATTTTACTTACTTCTTGCTTGCCAGCCAACAAGGCTGCACGTCTCCTGTAACTTGTAATATTATATGTGACCTTTGACTTGACCTACACATAAAATTCGCCAATTGGGATAGAGCAATTAAATTACTTATTTTACTATTCGAAAACCAAATTGACTGTGTTTTTCATTTTATTTATTTGTGCAACTTGTCAGTTTAATTCGCATTTTTCATATCATACATTTCTACAGGTGATTTAATGAACAGTTATCATTTTTCCCACATTTAATCATTCTCATCACTTAAATTCATTCAGAGTCGCTCTCATTAAAAGCGTGGTCCTTCGCATCTTATTGAACATATTTATCAATCACATCGTAAACACCGAATAAAAAATTGATAAATATCATCACGATTTTTTTGTCTAATAGTATATATTTGATTTGCTGTGTCTCAGGCCAGCTAAGTATTTGGCTTTGGCTTTTAATCAGGCATTCCAGATTTTGCTTATGAATGTTTATTAGTTGTCACAATGTAACTGAAATATATGCAATCTCTCAAATTAAAATCTTTAAAAGTAACGGATGTCTGGCAACCTATACCCTTAACCAATGATAGTTTTGTTAGTTAGTTCCCTCAAAGGGGATTTTATTTGACGGTTTTAGGGAGCTAAGCCAGCCCGCCATAAATTCTATATTCATAATCTGTATTCAGATATACATTACAAATATGTATCAAATTAATGGGCTGCTGTATCATATATATATATTGGTTACATTATTGGTATATTTTTTACAATCTATAGTAGTGCATTCAATTTTTGTTAAATCTTATGATATATGATCATTATATACAAGAGAATCATGTGGGTACATGAAAATACATTTTGTGTAATCTATAGTTACAACTGAATAAAGGCCAAGGCTCAAATCACACTATAAGAAATCATATTAAAAACACCGTTAACATTGGATACGGCGAAACATTCTTTATAATCGGAGAAGCTTGGACAGGTTGCTGCATGTCACATTATCACCTTTGGGGTGATAAGATAACAAGACAGATTTACATGGTACCTTACGATAAGCATAGATGGCCATCACCGGCACTTCACCGGCACACTACCAATATTGTACAAGAAAGCCTGAAGGGCATATAATGAATACATGAATTTGAAAGTATAATAAAAGATCGACTAAATTCCTTTCCAAACAGAGGCTTTGACAAATAAACACTGACAAATACACTTTTGATTAATAAACAGCACAGAGACAAAATAATCAAACGACTACATTTGCCTGCTAATTTCCGTCAAAACTCCTTAAAGAAAAACTAAAAGAATGTTGATTTGTAAATGTAACTACCGAATGATTAGATGTATGTGCAGGGACGCAATAATAGAGTCGACTTCTTCTTAGTATACCTTCATCTTAAACGAATATATGGAGACGAAATTTGTTAGTCGAACTTTTTTTATTGTCGAATTGTACATAATCGACTGCTACATTGTTGACTTTTTTAGTCGACCTTTAGCAGTCGAACATGCATACTATCGAACTTTTTTAGTTGACCTGAAACAAATATACATAGTACTGATGGGAGTGTTGGGTTGTGTTTAGTAAGGTTAGGTTAGGTTCGGTTTAGTACTCGTGGGAATGTTAGGTTGTGTTTAGTTAGATCAGGTTCGATTTAGTACTGATGAGAGTGTTGGGTTGTGTTTAGTTAGGTCAGGTTCGGTTTAGTACTGATGAGAGTGTTGGGTTGTGTTTAGTTAGGTTCGGTTCGGTTTAGTACTCGTGGGAATGTTGGGTTGTGTTTAATTAGGCTAGGTTCGGCTTAGTACTCGTGGGAGTGTCGTGTTGTGTTAGGTAGGTTCGGTTTAGTACTCGTGAGAGTGTTGGGTTGTGTTTAGTTAGGTTAGGTTCGGTTTAGTACTCGTGGGAGTGTCGTGTTGTGTTAGATAGGTTTGGTTCGGTTTAGTACTCGTGAGGGTGTTGGGTTGTGTTTAGTTAGGTTAGGTTCGGTTTAGTACTCGTGGGAGTGTCGTGTTGTGTTAGATAGGTTTGGT
>JAQFZG010004151.1:0-12262 GCA_034695465.1 Entomobrya nicoleti | reverse complement strand
AGTAAACAAAGTCTCCAAACAATTACTAAATGTTATTTTTACAGCAAATTTTTTCCAGAATCGTAATCTACACATAAAATAGGCCCAGATGTAGCCAATGGTAACTGTTGGGGTCGCTCACACATAACTAGTGTTCCTTGTAAGATATATTACAACAAAGAAAAAACAGAAAGAAATTAGGTTGTTTAAGGTTATTCATACTTTTGATTGCGCTTACAATTTTTTATACTATGCCATGTATTTATGAGGAAATAAAATATTTTCACAAATCATAAAATGTTGTGTGAAAATAAAGTATTTACAAAAATATTTGAATTGTTATTAAAGAACGTATGTATATTAGTCACAAAATATGTAAGTATGCCCCTCAACGACTTAATATTTGTGTAAAACCATACTTCAGTATTGAAAAATTAAAAATACAATTACACAAATCTATAAACCTATTTGATGGGAAACTTAGTTTCCGATTGAAATAATTAATTTTGTTATCATGAACAAGCAAGAATGAATAATTAAGTTTATGATTAGTTATATTCAGTATACTAAATATATAATACACAAATACTAACTGATAAATTCTATTATACAATTCATAAGCTTTAAAACACTAAAACTAGATTAATTGTATATGTAACTACTAATTGAAGTATTTGAATCCATGTCGTCTTTTCATAAAAGTTCACTGCTCCAAACATAATTCTAACATCAGGACACGATTTGATCGATCTCCTAAACTCTTTTAAATTAAAACGCGAGAATAAACTTCTGGTATAAAACCCAGTTAAATTTTGTTCCCATGTTTGAATTGTTTTTCGACTCAAGCTATTAACAAAACCTGGAATCGAATAAGCCACGATTATATAAAAGTACAGGTTAGCAGCCGCATAAACGAAAATAAAAATTTCAAAAGCGTTTGCTGTACTACGCATTTTACTTTCAATTAAACATGTTCCACAGATAACACAACCCAGTATAAATATGATTTTAAATACAATCGATACAATATCTTGATAACAAGCATTTGATAATATGGTATATATCCTTAGTTCTTGATATGCCTTAAAATTTCTGTGAAAGGTTTGTGGTGAACTACTATGAGCTCTTTGAAAAATACGTTTCGCAATTTTTCGCAGGGCTACATAGCCACCAAACATTCCAGCCAGAAGCAATGATGTTATTAGGGTATATATAGTTGTAAAACTCCATATGTCGTACAAGCTTTGCAGTACACGAATTGCTGCATGCATTGTGGTTTTCTCTGTTAGCGTTAGGTACATATAATAGGAAATCGGGTCAACATTTGAAAAGATCGTCAATAATAGATAACATAGTGGGCATACCAAATTTACACCGAGTAAGCTGACAACAAGAAATTTAATGAGGCAATGAGATTTAATATAATCTAAAGTGAATACACTATTAAAGAAGTTCACAATTTGAGTCGACTTTGTCCGTAGGAATGATGTAAGGCAAAACATGTACAGTAACGGACAAATCCAAAAGAGGAATTGCATGACATGAAAAGCCTTTATGGAGCCATTTATAAGGTTATACGTTTTGAATATAAGAAGTACTTTGATAACGTTGACCAAGCCATGCAAAACTTCAACGCATCTGATTATCTTTGAAGTATATTTGGTGTGAAATACTTCAAGTATTAATCCTTCTGTTGCACTTTTTCTGACTGGTACAACTCCTAAAGTAAGCTTTTGTGCTAGAATGAGCTGGTAACCAATAACACCTTTGATAGACCAGTTCCCCCAATTTTTAGCACAAAATTGACGTAAAATGGAAGGGAAAATAAGTAGAGAAGAGACAAGCTTTATAAGGCTGCTGTAAAAGTGTAGTTGAAAAGTTTGCGATGACATTTTGATCGAGGGTTTGATGAGTTGAGAGATGAGCTTTCGAGGTTTGATTGAGCAAAATACTGACATGTGAATGACAAGCAGCAAACAATCTTGCTTACAAATGACCTTTTTTACCGTAGTGTTTATTGACTGCAAAATTGAACAATGTAGTCAAAACTGTATAAAGGACTCATGAATTAACCCGTTTTGTGTTGTATTAAATATTAGCGTTCAGGCGAAGATAAAATATTTCGTTCTAGTTGCTGAGGAGAACTGACGTGTTGTTTATTGAACTTTGGGTATTTATTTGGTTTTACTTCTAGTTCAGTTTAAACATGCCAGTAGGCATAAATCTGATAGAATTGTTTTTCCCATATAGGAAAACATCTTATTGTGTTTTGAAAATAACAGTTTTAAAATAGGCTAAAATTAAAATTAACCTAAACAAAAACAGTTTAGGTTTCAATTCGATAAAATTATTAAACTCTCAGCTTTCCGCTGAGAATAATAAATATTGTTTTCTGCTTGATAGGACTAGCAATCAAATTCTAGGATATGAATGGGGATTTTATGAAAACTTTAGGAAAATGACATTATTTATTAGTAGTTTACTTGAGTGATTAGCTTTTAAATTAGTGTTTACGTTTGTTTGTTCATAAGCCATTTATCTGAAAATATACAAAGTTGTTGTTAGCTAAAACTTTATTATGTGTGTGACCTATATCAAGATTAAAACCATTCTGCTAGCAAACGATATACGACGACTATACTTATATCTGATTAAAGCTTTTATTTGTTGTATGAAAGTTCGAATAAGAAAAATAAAAACTCCACAAAACCTATGTTTTAGTCTCTCAAGTCAGAGCAAACACACGGAAGTTAAAATACTAAATGTCATAATTTAAATAAAGTCTCAGTCTAACGGGTACAAAACTATATGACATACTTTTGTTTAAAGAATACGTTCATAACTTATTTGCAGAAATATACACTCTGTAAATTTAATTTACGGACAAACTCGCCTAGACTTGTACTTTCTCTGCTGCTCGTGGACACAAAGAGCACACCTTTTCTAATTTTTCGAGATAAGTTTGACAAGTACAGTTTTATTGTTGGGAATACGTATTTTGGATGTGGCATAACATTTAAACTTGACATGACATTTTCTTGTCTGTTGAAACACGTGTGCGCGTGCCGTGTTAGTGTCACGTTGTATATCAATTTCTTATAATCTCTCAATCAAAACCTGCTTATGTAAATGCAGAAATACGTCATAAAAACAGGTTCCGTCATGTCATTTGAAGTCACAATAGTATATCTGTTATTTATTGCTAGCTTTTTATTACAATAATTATGAATATTGTGGACGTCCAAGATGATAAGCAAGTTTTTACGTTTGTAGACATTTTTAAATATCAGTGTAGTTTAAATAAGTACTGTTAGCTTATTTAGAGATAAAATCAGAACTAACGTATTACATACTTGCATTTATTCGAACATAGTCTGAATATTTTTTGTACTCAAACACATGTTATTATAGGAAATGAAACTGATAATATCTCACTAAATATTAAGCTAAGTACTTGTGTAACTGCAAACCATTTTTTCAATACATGAAGATAACCATCTCGTTTGAAAAGTTTGGTTTGAACTTCGTCGTAATTTGGACCACAGCGCTTTTACAAATAAAGCTTATTATTGAAATACATCATTCTGATTCAATATATTTGTACATGTGTCACAGTAAACAAAATGATGGGGTTTATCAAGAAACCTAACAATATGAACAGACCTAAGAAAGATCGTGAACGTGACTTGAAATACAAATAAAATATCAGATTAGCTTTTGCCCAACATGAGAATAGCATTCCATCTCATAAAATAACTACAGACTCCATCCTCCTTCTCCAATTTGAAAAACTACTTTTGATGAAGTTTCGAGGAAGTCGTTTACATTCATAAAATCTTCCCAACAACATGATTCGTAATACTGAATATCTCATTGGCCCGTGGTTACCTCTGGTACTAGATTGGATAGACTAATTTTATTTATAATGTAGATAAATTATTAACTAGACTCTTGTGAATTGCAATTTTTCTCAATTGTTCAAAATAATAGTTGCCCATCAATTTTTATTTTTTTAATCCAGAAGCCTAACCAAATTCAGATCATTACATATTTTTATGTCTAAATCAACATTGGACTTCTAAAATTAAACATTTTCACAATTCATATCACTACCTTATATGCCTAAGTATACTTGGCTCGTTTATTATCCGCAACAAACGTAATTACTCCGAAATGTATATAATGCTTCAACCTCAATTACTGGTACGTCCTGGTATATGAATTGGCTAAATGAATATTTTAGTATTGGCTATCAGTCACGTTCGTCAAAAAATTATGTTCATATTCATAGTGTTGAATATAAATAAACAAAAATATTTAATATAAATCGGTAATATAAATGAATTATTTAGTCACAATTTCAAATTTACAATGAAAATATCACTATCTACTTTCATAAGTAAATAGGTTTATATCAAATAACGTTTGGTTCAGAGTTCAGTTTTATTCCATGCCAATGAATTACTATGAATTAAAACGTGTTGAGGATAACGAAGTACGCAAAATTATCAAATATTGCGTAGTAAAAAAATAATTTAACATTATTATGTAAAGAAATATAAAAGTTATAAAAAGATTTATAATTTGTGTCAAGGTGTACTTTTTCTGCAACTCAAACACGTGAAACAAATATCCCAACCAATTGATTTTAAAGTCATGGCTTTGGATTACATAATTCTATTTAAATTTATAAACATGATCAAGTAAAATAAACTACAATATTGTAGCATTTGTCTTCTTTATACTATAATTTATTTTTATCTACGAAAATACTGACAGGTAAATTTATTTATATTATTTATAACATTTAATACACTAATACCAGGTTAATTGTATGTGTTATTACTAAATGAAGAATTTGAATCCATGTAGTATTTTCGTAATAGTTCACTGCTCCAAACATAATTCTAACATCGGGACACGCTTTAATCAATCTACTACACTCCTTTAAATTATATCGCAAAAATAGATTGCTGGTAAAAACTCCGGTTAAATTCTGCCTCCATTTTTGCATTATGTTTCGACTCAGACTATTAACTAGTCCTGGAATCGAATAAGCAATAATAATATAAAAGTATAGATTTGCTAGTGTATAAGCAAAGAATAAAGTTTCAAACGTATTGTTCGTACGACGTACTTTACTCTCAATTAAACAAAATCCACTTATAACCGAGACCACTATAAATACTACCTTAAACAAAGTTGATACAATATATTGGTAGCAAGTATTTGATAATATGGTATATATCCTTAGTTCTTGATAGGCCTGAAAATTTCTGTGAAATTTTTGCGATGTAATATTACGAGCTCTTTGTAAAATGCGTTTGGCCATTATTCTCAGCGCTATATATGCACCAAACATACCAGCAAGAAATATAGATGTTACCAGGGTGTATATAATAGTAATGCTCCATATATCGTAAATGCTTTGTAATATTCGAAATATTTTATGCATTTTGGTTTCGTTTGTCAAAGTCAAATGCATAAAATATGAGATCGGGTCAACATTTGAAAACATCGTCAATAATATGTAACACAGAGGAAATACTAAATTTACAATGAGCAAGCTTATTACCAAAAACTTAATTAATAAATTTGATTTAATATAATCTAAAGTAAAAACACAATTCAGGAACCCCACAAATTGTGTAGATGTTCCGCGTAAGAATTTTGTAAGGCAAAACGTATACAGTAAAGGACAAATCCAAAATAGGAATTGCATGACGTGGAATGCCGTTACAGAACCTTTTATCAATCTACAAGTCTTAAAAATAAGAACTAATTTTGTAATGTTGATTAAACCGTGCACAATTTCAACACATCTGAGTATCTGACTTGTATAGTTAGAATTGGAAACTTGAACAAGTAATACTTCTGATTCGCTTTGTCTGACTGGTACAACTCCAAGTGTGAGCTTTTGCGCGATTGTTAGTTGGTAACCAATAACATCTTTGATTGAACATTTCCCCCAATTTGTAGCACACAACTGACGTAAAATAGTAGGCAAATTTACTAACGACGAAATTAATTTTATACCGCAGCTGTACACATGTATTGGAAAAGTTTGTAATGACTTTTTTTATTTTGAAGTTTTAATGAGCAAAATACTGACATGGAAATAACGAGATGCAAAAATGTAAGGTTTACAAATACAATATATTTTATCTGTAGTCTTTGAACGACCTAAAAGTAGAATATTTTAAAGAAAAATGAAAGCGCTTGAACTAAGCCAATTTATACGATTTCTTGTTCAAGCGGTCAGACGATGCTAAACGATTTTGTTTGGGTTGATGAAGAGAACTGACTGGTTTTTGACTGAACTTTGGGTTTTTATTCCGACTTACTATTAGTTTAAGTCAAACATGCCAGTCTACATCCATCTGATAAATTGGTTTTCAACATTCAGCATAACGTTTTTGCATGTCATAAAACTTGTAACTCTGCGCCAAGCTAAAGTTAACAAAACGAAAATACTCTTCAATTTAATAAATTTTTTGAACTGACAGCTTTCAATCAAAGTGTGGATGTGTTGACGATACTACTGTGCTTTCCGTTATATGTCCTCCGCACGAGTATACAATTTGAGTATTGAATTGTCGGAATGATGAAAATGAAATCTATAGAAATTTTCTTTGACTCATTTCGTTTGAGCTACATTTTTAACACGTTTGCGGACTTGGTCAAGATAGCCACACTCTGCCAACTAACATTAAAACAAAATTGCAAACCAAAAATACAAATTTGGTCCTTATTTTAAGCCTTTGGTATTTCTATAGCACATAAAATGAGGAAAATGGAAACTTCACAAAATTTATGTTGAAAAATTCAATCAAGCCATTTTATTTATAAATGTCGTATCACTATATTATCACTACGGTCAGATATTTTATTTGGAGAATATATTCATAACTCGTATCTAGACAAAAACACTATAAATTTAATTTACTGGTATATTTTTCTAGACTTGGTATATTCGTCTAGACTTGGTATATTCGTTGCTGCTTTTCTCCGCAATAAAGCTATCAAAAATTCATCGAGTCAAGAAATTACACGTAAAAATATTTCAACGCGCTGTTTGAAATTTATAGTTACTTCAGGGATAAATTACTCATTTCCAGCTTTTTTTACTATAACCGTAAAAATAAGAAACGTTAGAAATAAGAAGATATACAAGCTACTGAGTTTATGGACATTCAAAAACTCAAAATAAGCTTGATAAATTCTGTTAACCCATTTACATCTAAAATGAAATAGTATTTATTATATACTTGCCATTTATCAAGACAGGTATGTCTAGATGACTTTGAAACACAATTAAAACTACTAAATTGTAAGTTCGCTTTGAAGCGGTAAAGCAAAAGGTTTTTATGAATTCCTAATATACTAGAATAACCAAATCAGACAAAACAATTGCCAAGTATTTACACGCAGATATTATCATTATTTTGTGTAGTAAGTTTTATCTTTAAAATATTATCGCGAAAAACAATTTTTCAAATTTGTTGTTCCCATGACATTTGCAGAAATAATTAAGTGCATTTGCTGTGATGTAAATGTTGTTATTTGGAATTGTATTGTTCATTTAAGCTACTTTTACAGCATTAATATCTGAAATAAATTATAAATCTAGGACGTCCTTTTTAAATTTGAGTGACTGTATAGCATGTTGTTTTAATGCGTTGAGTGGCAATGAATGTTTGACTAAGTAAACAACTGAAAACAAACCAATAAATAATACTTTCACTTGGTTTGTACTCTTATTATACTTGAAACGGTTAATTGCCATCATCAAAAATATCAAATCATTTCAAGGGAACCGAAATAAATTGGTTTTACGGAATATGAAATGAGATTAATGTAAATGCATTCAGAAAACCAGGCATTTATAATTCGCATGTAAGTAATTTTATTTGTGTTATGGTTTTGCCATATAAAATGAAAAGTTTACTTAAAATACTTCAATTTTGATCTATTAATATAACCAATGTTTAGCATAGACATCAGGTTTGAAAATTAATTTAGATTCAATTAGTTTTTAATTAGTGCACACATATGTGCCTATGAATATCATCTTCATATCCAATATATCAAGCAGACTGGGTGTAGGACACTTTTTTGTAGGTTGATTGGTTAACTTGGATTCTTGGCAGCGGCGGCAGGCAACACCAATAAAGTTGTTTGACTTCAGGCAAAGAACATTGACTGGCCTTTACTCGTTTTGTATAAATATCCGTTAACACTACACGACTTAATGTATTTATTTTGTATTTAGTCATACAAACCCAGTATAAACTTTTAATTAAAGTGGAACATATTAAATCCTATGTTTTAAAATACTAATATTAAATTAATTGTGTATGTTACTACCAAATGAAGAATTTGAATCCATGTCGTCTTTTCATAAAAGTTCACTGCCCCAAACATGATTCGGATATCAGGTAAAGCCTTAATTAATCTTTTATACTCTCTAAAATTTGATCGCGATATTGAATTTCTCAGATATGAATAATTCAAACTTTTTTCAAAATTTTTTATACTAAAGCTGTTAACATGTCCTGGAATTGAATACGCTATGACAACATAACAGTAAACACATACTAGTACATATGCAAAGAGAAAAAGTTCGTATGCATTGGCTGTACTACGTATTTTACTTTTAATCAAACATGCGCCATATATAATAGCGGCCTGTGTTATTAAAAATTTAAATGGAACTGACACAAATTCCTGATAGCAGTCATTCGATAATACGATATATATTCTTAATTTTTGAAATTCTTCAAAATTTTCTCTAAAAGTTTCACTACACATTTTAATACTTCTTCTAGGTAGGCATTTCACCATTTTTCGTAAAGCGCAATAGCCACAAAACATACCAGCTAATAGCATTGAAGTTACCAAAGTGTACATTAAGGTAAAACTCCAAACTTCGTACAAGCTTTGTAATGTTAGCAATGTCATATACATTAATGGTTTACTATCCTTTAAAGTAGTACACAAGAAATGCGCAATTGGATCAAAATTGGTAAATATTATTAATAACAAATAGCTATTACACATTATAAAGTTTAGTAAACTTGTGTTTACAACGATAAGTTTGATTAGAAAATTAGTCGAAATGAAATCTAAGCTAAAAACACTGTTAAAGAATTGTACGAACTCTGTTGGTTTTATCCGTAGAAAGGTTGTAAGAGAATACAAAGCTATTATTGGGCAAATCCAAAATTGAAATTGCATGATACGAAATATGGTTATAAAGCCATCTAATATTGCCATTTTTATCAATAATATACCTTTTACAATGCTATATATGCCGTGCACAATTTCAACGCACCTTATTATACGCGTAGTATATTTGTTTTTGGTAAACCGAATTAGGGATCCTTCTGCCTTGCTTTTCTGGACCGGAAGAACCTGAAGTGTAAGTTTTTCTGCAAAAACTAACTGGTAACCAAGTACGTCTTTTATTGAGAAATTTTGCCATTTTTCAGCAAACTTTTTCCGGAAAATTGATGTAATAAGGAGCAACACCGAAAACCGCTTTGTGATGCTACTGAATAAGTGCTTTGATAAGGTATTTGATGACATTTTGAGGGCTTTGGTTTTTCAATTTAGATTTCTAGTGCAAAAAATATTTTGAAGACAAATTAATTACTTCGTTCAGTTATTAAATACGTTGGAACTTTAAATTTTTGGTCGAAGGTTAAGAGATTGACAAATTATTGGTACAGTTGCTGCGAAGAGCTGATTGCTTTTGAACAAATTTTGTTAACCTAATTCAGTTCATGTGTGTTGAGTGTTGGTATGATACAATTTGATAATTTTGTTTTCAACAGTAAGTTATCTGAAAGTAATAATCTAAAATTCAAGAATAACAAAATTTCGTAAACTAAATTGAAGTTAAGTATAAATCTGACAACAATTATCAAACTTAATTAGACTTTGTTTTGATTCTAGCCTTTATCAGAATTATAATTTTCTTTTATAAATATTTTTCAAGTAGTTATTTTTTAAAACAATTTCGTTGCGAAAACAAATATTGTGAGTAAATAGCGTTGTTTTTGTTTGCTTTTGAAAAATAAGTTTTAACTTTGTTCGTTTATTATCTTCAACAGTGACGCAGTTTTAGCCAAGAACAAAGCTATAACCCTATTATATAAACCAAACTTTAAATATTATACGCCCAAATTTCAATCAAAACTATTGTTTGTCATCTTTGTACAAACAAGAGGAAGAACCTAAACTCCACAAAATTTATGTTTACCATTTTCTCTAGTAGCTCACACATAAAATGAAAACAAAAAATTAAATCAAACCAGTTCTTATACCTATTACATAACATTCTTTTTTGGAAACATAACAGTCCTATACATTTAAAATATGTTTTAATAACTAAGAGACAATAAACACAATAATTCTTGCTTTAATAATTGTTTAATTCTCCACGCAAAAAACATGTTTGTACAGAAGAAAATAGAATGTGCCAAAGACAATTTTAAAGTAAGGCATAATTATCTTAGAAGAGAAATAACATTTTGAAATTGGCTGATGTTTTCTTATATACCGATTATTATGTCATGTTGGTGGCATGTAGTAAAAAAATTGTGAAATGGTATCAAACCGTACACAATTTACCAATTAAAAAACGTGTAAATTTTTTTTAATTCTGAAAATAATTTAGTTTCCAATTTCAACTTCATATTCACCACTGAAACTACATAGCCATAATTTTGTGGACAAGTAAGTAATTAAGTGGACAGCTTTCACAATGAATGTTAAAACTTAATACATGTTAGCAAATTAGTTATATATTCGGTATGGTTTAATAATGTTTTCATACTTGCCGATAGAGCGGTACCGTTAAGTTATTGTTTGAATAAATGTAGTCTATATACAAAGATGATCCGCAATATTTGGTAGACATACTTATGTAAGAAATACTTCATAGAATTTTAAAGAATTTAAATATATTACTTAAACCAACCAACCCAATTCATTTGCCTTGAACTTGGTCGTAATCTTGCAACAAAAACGCCTTAATAGATCATAAAATTAGAACTTAACGTTTACTAATTTTTGATATTAGATTTGTTTGCTAGCTCAAGTGTGATAACTAAACTTTTCTTTGTGATTCTGATGAAAATGTCTGCAATAAAGAAATAATAGTAATAATAGAAAAATAAATAAAATAGATAAATATCCAGAATTTTGGATGTTTTAAGTCACATTAGTGATGTTGTACAAAGCATTTGGAAGAAGTATAGAGAGAGAATCCTAATTTTAACATATTAGAGATAAACTTTATATCAACTGAACCTTAAACTTTATCGATGTATGCTTCCGTACCTAATTAACTGAAAACCATAAACATCTTAGTTAAACAACTTGGCAAACTTTTTAATTAAAATTTCCCGCCGAACTTGCTATTTATTGCTACTGTTACCACAATTTAATGCTACATTTTAACTTAACATCTACTAGTTTTATGTAGCCAAAACATAATTAAGTTAAGCATCAAAATAAAAGTCGTTTCCCAAGGTAGAAAACCTTACCTGTACTTTAGCTTTTGAAGCTTAATTATTCTTAGAAATTCTAGCAAACTTATAATAATAAAATGACAAAAAGTTGCAAAGTCAGTTTTAAAAATATCAAGTCTAAAATAACAACACAATGTTTAATGTGCAGGTTATAATTAATTGGATGATATGAATCCAAGTATCTTTTTCATAATAGTTTACAGATCCGAATCTAATTCGTGTATCCAAACAGGCTTTAATTGCCCTCTTGTACTCTTTTATGATTAATTTTGAAATCCGACGTTGGTTGAATTGTCGTGATAATTGTATTTTCCAACCTATCAAAACCTTCTTGCTTAAATTGTTAACCATACCAGGAAAGGAGTATGCAATAAACACATAACAATATGCATTTACAAGGATATAAATCACGAAATAAAACTCAGGCCAAGTTGCAGTACTTTGCAATTCACTATGCAAAACAACCACACCGTAAGAAACACAAGTAAATATAACTACAATTTTAAAAGGAAACGCTAATACTTCCTGAAAACAGTCGTTTGCAAGTGTTGAATAAAATTGAAGAACTTGATATTCGTTTTTTAGCTTCTGAAAACAAATTAAAGGACTATTTTGAACATTTTGATAAAGTGTTTTTGCAACTAAGCTTAATGCTACATAACCACCAAACATTCCAGCTGTTCCAATCGAACATATAACTTTTGACAAAAGAGTAAAAGTCCAAATTTCATAAATGGCAAGTATTA
>JAQFZG010004150.1:0-12263 GCA_034695465.1 Entomobrya nicoleti | reverse complement strand
GGGGGGAGTCGGTGGAGGCTGGGGAGAGTGGGGAGTGGAAGGTAGAAGTTCAAGTTCCGGGGGTGGAGCCGACGGGGCTGGGTGGGTGTAAGATTATTGATGTTCAGTATTTTTTGAAGGTAAGCTGTGTTGTGGGTGGTAGTGTTTCATTGGTTTTTATTGAGTTTTTTGGTTTTTTGTGGTAGGTGGAGGCTTACGTGTTTGGAATAGTGTTTAATCTTAAACAAGACTGTGGGGTTATTATTGGAACGGTTCCGTTAAGGGCAGATATGTTGCAAAGGAGTGAAACTAGTTCGACTTTGGTGATGGATGGTCAAGGGAGTTTGAGTGAAACGGGAAATAAAAGTGGACTGTATCCTGATTTGGGTAAGTTTGTTTAATGGTGGTTGTTTGAATGGCATTAATATCTGTTACTTTTACTGCATTCGTGGATTTTTTTTGGTTTAGTTCCTGTAGCAAACGGGAATCGTTCATTACCGCAAACGGTAAAAGTTGAAAGTAGTGAAACAAGTGGAAATAATTAAAATCTGTATAGATGACGTAGCTGTAAAATATGCCACATTTTAATAGGGTATTTTCGTAAGGTTAAGTTTAACTTTTGACTTTGACGTTGTGGCATAAATTGAAGATGGAGTGGAAAAATATAAAGTAAGCTATTTATATTGTCGAGTAAGCTAACAAATCCTGGACAATTTTATCTTCAAAAGAAACTGAGGTATGTAGCTTGTTGCTGAATTCAGTCATCCAGTGGCTCCAGAAATCTTGCAAAAAGCTACTATGTTCTGATCGGGAGAAAAAATTTGGTTGACTACAAATCAATAGTTAGTAAGTATTACACTGATATATATATATATATGATGTATATATATGATAAACGAAGATAATAAAAGTATTGAAAAGTACATTTTATGAGCTCAAAGTCGAAAAAACGAAACAGTAAGCGAAATTTATACAAATTGAATGGGATGCATGAAAAAAAAGAAACATTATTTCTGCTGTAGACAATATAATGATGAATTTTATAGTTGTGTTGTAACTTTAAGTAAAAAAACTGCCAGTCAGCAAAAATACTAAATATTATATGTAATCCTAGAGCATCCTGTCTACAGAAGTATTCATTTTTGTAAATTCGTTTTTAGAGCTTTGCAATTATACTCAGCAAATAAGTGTTATTTTATGCCATTTAATCTCCTCTTATGCGTTTATCATTGTGCCCATACCCGATCGATATGCCGGTGAGACATAACATGATAAAATGATAATCCATGCTACAGATCTGCATTGCATTATAGCCCGATGCATACAGCTAAAGTAAAAGTTACTAAAAATATCGCACCATACTGCTTTGATGTTACCATGATATTGTACTAAAGTTAAACACACTTTTCCTTTTTGTCGTCATATCAACCTGCAAATCAATACATCCACACGCTTATCTACTCTTCCCCACTGTGTAGCAAAACACATTCTTCATTGTCATTATCCTGGCACTCTTTCATCTTTATAGTGCATTGTATAACCAAACCGCGTGAATGTTAATTAAGCGTGTAAAAAAAACTTGGGACACAAACATCGTTGCGTGTTTAGCTCAAAATGACAACCATACACAACATGAACATCACATTATAATATTCCCAATTCATCATTCCATAAAGCTAAACTGGTTTCAAGCAGCCTGCATTTAATATCATTCTGTTTCCAGTTTGCAAAGTAGGGAGCCAAACAAGTTGATCTGCTCAGAGAGAAATAAGACAGGACAGAAACCGCATTTGTAGTTATTCTTCTACAAATTATTCGCACCGTCATAAAAGATTTTGTTGTTTCTTGTAAGTGCATAAGTGCTTGGAAACTTTCACAATGTCAAAAATATCAGGGCCTGGGTACTGTTCCCCCGAACATGCCATGAAGGGACCGAGAGAAGAGATTTTTTACGTGACATGCATTGCAACGGTTGATGGAAAGCCCGACTACGTTGCAGTTGTGGATGTTAATCCTGACAGTAAAACGTACTGCCAGGTACACATTTAATATTTTTTTTGGAAATATCCACTGTTTACGTTAAGTTTACTGTTAAGTGATATCAATAGCTCATACAATTAAATTTACATACAGGTACTCAATCGACTTTACATGCCCGTGCAACAAGTCAAGGACGAGCTCCACCATTTTGGCTGGAACACTTGCAGTAGCTGCCATCATGACGGTTCTATGAAAAGGGACAAGTTGATCTTCCCTTGTTTAAATAGTGACCGCATTTACATTGTGGACGTGTCTGATGCAAAGAATCCCAAGATTTATAAAACAATCGAACCTGAGGAGATTCATAAGTATGGACTAAGTGCTCCTCACACTGCACATTGCTTGGCAACTGGGGAGGTGATGATTTCAACGATGGGTGATGGGCCGAATGAGAATGCGAAAGGGAACTTTATCATTTTGGATGGAAGGGAGGATTTTAAGATTACAGGTAAAAATCATACTGGTCAAGTGGTCGCACGATAAACAATGCTTTTAAACAGTTTACTTGTTTGTAGGAGCATGGTCCCAAGAGTCCACACCGTTTGGGTATGACTTTTGGTATCAACCGGCTTTTAATGTGATGGTGTCAACGCAGTGGGGAGCTCCAAAGGCATTCCGGAAAGGGTTCAGTTTGGTTGATGTTGCAAACAGTAAGGCTTACACAGTTAGCTATTTAATTAATTTGTATTTAAATTGGTAACAACCCATTTTGCAATGTGAAACTAATTAATTCGTAGACCTCTACGGAAGCAGCCTCTGCATCTGGAGCTGGAAAGACCGAAAAATAACCCAAACGATCGAACTTGGCCCTGAGGGTATAACCCCTTTGGAAGTTCGCTTCGTTCACAATCCAAAACAACCGCATGCATATGTTGGTTGTGCAGTGGCTTCATCAGTCTTCCATATCCACCAAGAAGGTGACAAGTGGGCAGCTACTAAAGTAATCTCAGTCCCACCCAAAAAAGTGGAGAACTGGCATATGGGGCTATCTGACATGCCTGGGGTCATCACTGATATTTTGATCTCGATGGATGATAAGTACTTGTACTTCAGCAACTGGGTTCATGGGGATATTCGTCAGTATGATATTACTGATCCGTCGTTGCCAAAGTTGGTGGGGCAGGTGTTTGTTGGTGGGTCTATTACGGAGGGTGGGGCTGTGAGGATTGTTGAGGATAAGGAGTTGAAGGCAAGTTTGAACTCGTGCAAGCGAATTTGTAAGTATTTATTTTGAAATGAAAAGTAATATTTTTGACGTTGTTTTATCAGGAGCAACCTGCCCCGCTGGTCATCAAAGGGAGAAAGGTTGAAGGAGGACCACAAATGATTCAGCTTAGTTTGGATGGGAAACGGTTGTATGTAACCACTTCGCTGTTTTATCCTTGGGATAAACAGTTTTATGGGGAACTTGTTAGGTGGGTTTTAACTTTTATTCTTACAAATGCACATAATATTTGCTCATAGCAGTGATTTGTCATCGTAGATAGATCGGGTGAGAAGGTAAAAAAAGCATGTCAGCTTGTATGGTCGCCCTTGTTGCTAAGTGCATGTACCCCTTTACCTGGTCACTATGAACACATCCCCAACAGCGAAAAGAGCGACCATACAATATTTTTTGTACAAAACATCTGACACGGATTTATTTTTATTTAACGTTACGTTACCTCTTCCATTTGCCTTAAATTCCTTGGCTCATAGTGATATGCATGTTTTTACATATTAATTTGATTACTCTACAGGAGTGGAACTTGCATGGTCCAAGTTGACGTGGATATTGTCAATGGTGGAATGAAAGTTAATCCCGATTTTTTGATTGATTTTGGGAATGAGCCTGATGGGCCAACCTTGGCACATGAAATGCGTTATCCTGGTGGTGATTGCTCATCTGATATTTTCTTGTGAAAATGTGACTTTACTATGTGTATTACATATTGTGTACTGATTAACTTTGAAGTTTTAGAGGAACTATATATTTCACCCGATTCATTGTAATCGATTATTACATGTAGCATAAATGTCAAAATATCAATTAGTTAAATTTTACATCTATCTGAGGATTTAAAAAAAAATCTCATACATCAGTCAACTTCTTTACCAATTTTGTTATCGCTCTTTTATAATAATTATCAAACATCCAACTAAACTTCAAAATAATTCATAGTTTCATAATTTGAAAATGACAAAAAACTACCAGTTCAAGAAAAGAATCTTTTTGTAACTTTTCTATGAGCAAGAATGCGTTTCTGTAATAAAATGATGTGCGCAATGTAAAAATGTAGAGACAATTTCATTAAAAACGTAAAAAATAATCTGTATTTTTAGAATAGCATATCTTCCACTTCCAAATTACAAAAAAAATATCGCAATTGATTTTCATATTTATAAAAGTTTTCTATGACTTGCTTTGTCATTGTCATTGTCGATTTACACGTTTCATATTCTTGTCTCAAAGTCAAATTACATATACATGTATTTATAGATTGAATGCCCGAAAATACGATTCATACTAACCAAATATGAATGTTCCGAAGCAAAAAAAATCTTGGTTTAATTTAGCACTAAAAACTTGCATATAACATGATAACGAATTTAAAAACAAAATATTGATATGGAAAAAGACGAGTTGTGTAACGATTTAATAGTGTGCAGTGTGCACACACGCATAGATTACTGCTCTGGAGCAGCATCAAGGTCATGTGAGTGTAAAGTGAATCCATGTGATTCTTCATCCACATGACTGAAGTACTTGAGACTCGAGACCACCTTTATAAACCCAGTCAGAGTAATAATATTAGTTCAGTAATTCATACAGAGAAAGGCAGACGGACACCTGATTGACTTTAACTGTCCATGTAAAAAAAAAAATTAAAAAAATGATGTGTTCTCCAAATACACTAGCACGTTATGTGCTATCTACCATACTAACTTGCCAAATACTCCTATTCTCCCAAACCAATGCCTCCAACATCCTATTCTTCCAAGGCTTCGGAAGCCCCAGCCACCGCCTCGCACAGGAACCCCTAGCAAACGCTCTAGCAGCCAAAGGTCACAATGTCACGTTCCTCGTCCAAGAAATGCCAAAACCAAACAAAAACAACCACCCAACAATTCAGTACTACATCCCCCAAGGCATTGCTGACTGGTTCAAAGATATGAGAAAAGGCTCAGACGGCGGTGGTGGAATCAACTACTACAACTTGAGAGCCTCGGGAAAAGGGAGGATCATGCCGTTTTTTGTCCAGTCGTTTGGTATCCAAATTTGTGAGAACATTTACAAAGACGAGGGGTTCGCAGAGTGGCTTCGCACAACTCCAAAGTTTGACTTGGTAATCCTAGACGCGTTGTTTAACGAGTGTGGCTACGGGGTTGCGTATGCACATGGTGCGAAAACGGCGGTTTTTAGTGTGAGTACCGTGTTGCCTTGGGGTATCGATGCTTTTGGACTTCCGGATGAGAGTGCGTGGCTTCCTGATGTCATGTTTAAGATTCCGATTGACATGAGTTTTGGGCATAGGGTGTTTGGGGCGGTGATGCCGGTATTTTGGAGTTTGTACAGGAGTTGGTACTATCTTCCCGCTTTGGAGAGGATTACGAAGGAAGGGTTGAAGGTGGAGGATTTTCCGAGCTATGCGGACTTGGAGAGGAATACGAGTTTGGTTTTGGTGAATACGCATGCGTCTCAAGAGTTTTCGAGGTCTTTGCCTCCGAATGTTATTCCGGTTGGGGGGATATCTTGGGTGGAGAAGAGGAAGGAGTTGCCTAAGGTATAAGCTTATTTAATATTTATGCGAATTTAATTTAATTACTTGATTGGGACTGGCTTTTTGTCAATAGAACATGATCGATTTCATCAATGAAGGAAAAGAAGGGTTCATTTACGTCAGTTTCGGCTCTTTCATGGACTTTCTCACATTCCCGGAAGAGGCTCAACAAACTTTCATTAACGCTTTGAAAAAGTTCCCAAACATTCAATTCATCTGGAAACTGAATAAAACACCAGAAAATCTACCTAAACACATTATGGTTGAGAAGTGGCTACCTCAACAGGATTTACTTTGTAAGGTTTTCAATACACTTACCTAAAATGAACAATTTAATTTAACCAGAATTTAATAGTTCGTAATTTTCATTGCAGTACACCCAAAAATCCGTGCTTTCATAACACATTCCGGTATTGGAGGAGTAAACGAAGCTATATACAGCTCAGTGCCACTCATCTGCTTTCCTTTGATTAGCGAACAAGATTACAATGCCCAGTTAGCAGAGAAACGGGGATTCGGAATCAAAATGGAAATCACTGCATTGACTGAGGAAGATATGGTGGCAGCTATCACAAAAATTATAACTGATGACTCGTATGTTTCATATTTTATTTTAAAAGTCGCAAAAAATAAAGTGCAAAACTTATTTGAATTGCTTATATTTCCAATTGCAGCTACAAGAAAAACGCTAAAAGGATCACAAACCAGTTTCTGGATCGTCCCATGAATCCGTTAGAAACTGCGCTTTGGTGGACAGAACACATTCTACGCCTGGAAAGCACGGATCACCTTCGTTCCCATAACGTTCAGTTGTCATGGTGGAAAAAGCGTCAGTTGGATGTGTGGCTTTTCGTACTCTTGCTAACAATCACGATGAACTCTTTGGGGCTATACATTTCGTACAGGGTTTTGAAGCGTTGTTTCAAGTCAAAGGCAGTAAGCAAGGGTAAGAAAGAAAAACGCAACTAACCATTCCAACGATGCAAACAATGTATAAACGCTTTTACGTCAAATTATCATTTATCCATGTATATATACATGTATTTAGTTGATTTATTTATTTTTACAAAAGTATGTCGCCTAAATAAAATCAGTTGACTTGACTCATTCAAACTACATATTCAAAAGTTTCCAAATGCAGTGGAGTGGGACCAACATTTTATCAGCACATATTTTGTTACATGACAGTTAAAAATGAAGTGATTTATCGCCTATTGTGTACAAGTAAACTCAAGTACAATATCAATCACTGATGTCATAAGGAGAAATCATACAACTTTCCTTGCTACACCAATTTACTGTAGGACAAATGTAAAAAGTCTGTTAGCTGTGGCGGTGGAAAATTTGACATTTCTAAGCTGATTTTTAAGTAAATATTAGACAGTTTGATTTAAAATATCATTCTTTGATATTCAATAAACATAATTTCTTTATGATTAACTTTTTAATGAATTATGTACTTAAAATTTTGACTAGCTTACACACATAATTGACTAGCTTGTGTTAAACTTTGATTCTCAACGCAGCAAGTAAAACGTCACGATTCAACAATGCCTGCATCTCTAGCCATTCCATAAAAGTACGAGTTTGGGTCGGCAAGCAGATTCTGCGGTGTATCGAATTCCAGTATTTCCCCACGACCAAGTACTAAAATCCTGTAAAAATCCATTATTAACTCCCATAATTGTTAAAAACTTTTTTTTAAACTTATTTACTACAACTCACCTATCCGAATCCAACACAGTACTCACCCTATGCGCCACATTCAAAACAGTACACCCGCCAAACGCCTCCCTAATCGTCCTCTGAATCAACTCATCTGTCACACTATCAACCGACGCAGTAGCCTCATCCAAAATCAACACCAGAGATTTCCTCAAAATCGCTCTCGCCAGACAAACCAACTGTTTTTGCCCCACACTCAAGTTTTCTGTTACCTGATACTCCAAACCTCCCTTCAACCCATCCACCCACGTTTTTAAATGCACCCTCTCCAGACACTCCCAAATCTTATCATCTTCATAATCCCCAAACGGGTCTAGATTCATCCTAAGTGACCTTGAAAACAACACAGGATTCTGGGGGATAACGGTTAGATTTCGTCTCAATTGATGTAGCCCCACATCCGCTATATTAACCCCATCAATGCGAATCCTCCCACGCGTTGCCTCAATAACCCTGAATAGCCCTAAAATCAAGGTGCTTTTACCCGCTCCCGTCCTCCCAACAACTCCAATCTTTTCCCCATGACCCACGTGACAATTTATACGCTTCAACACTGGATTCAGCCCTGACCTATATGTTGTCTCGTAGTCCAAAAATTCGATTACTCCTTTTTTCGGCCAATTTTCTGGAGATTTTTCCCTTTCATTATGATCATACGTCTCCTGTGCCACCCCCATATACTCTGAAATCCTCTCCACACTCACAAAACTATTTTGAAGATAACACGTCACTTTAACTACCCCACTAAGAACAGAAGTAAACTGAATCGCGTAACTAATGCTCAACCCCACCATACTAGGATCCAACGTATCCCTCCAAATCACTGCAAACAAGGCAGGGATAAACGTGACCGTTGCTCCCATCACCCCCAATATCACACTTAAGCTTCTCCTCACAATCCAGTGAGGAAAATAAATTTGATTAAAGTTGTCAATCTTCTCTCCCAACATGTCCATAAATCTTTCTTCCGCTTTGTAAGCTCTCACTGTAGTGGTTCCATTGAAAGTTTCCTGGAACTGGGCATAAATGGGAGACTTTAGCGAGTTTAGCATTCTCTGAAGCTGCTGAAGACTGCAACTGTACACTCACACTCTATGCAATACATAGTACGTCGCTAATAACGGAACAATAAAAACCAGGAAATACCCACTGGTTGATATTGAGATGGCTGTGATTATCCCAATAATTTTACAAACTTGAACGACCCAATCGGCCATTAAACTTGGAACCCTTTTGTCCATGCTTTCCACATCCGAAGAAAATCGGTTGATGATGCGACCCAGTAGCGTGACATTGAAAAACGACATGGGTGCGTGGACGATTCTCAATAGCATGTTGTTGTGCATCTCTATCGCAGCGTTCAAGTTTGAAATTGTGAGGATGATATAACCCACGAGTAAAAACAAGCTTTGCACTATCCCCATGACGCTGTATTCCAAAAAGAATCCGTTTGTGTGTTGTGTTTGTAGCCGTAGAAGCATAGTCACGTTAACGTTTTTTGTGACACTTGTCCATTTACTTAAAACTAGGTTCCGACTCAAATGTAAAATTTCGGATGATGCAAATGCAAGCAAAAAACAGATCACAAGAGATATTCTCATTGCCTTCATAAATGTCACTAGAACAGAAAATTTTACTCCACCCGTTTCCAGGTGCTCGTGTTGAACCAACTTTCCTTTTTCTTTACGCCTGGCGTCATCATACGCATTGTATTGCACTTTTCTTGCAAGTGTTCTTAATTCATTGGACTGACCACAACCAGACGCCAAACTAGAAATACTACACCCACTTACCAACTCTTCGTAACACACTTGCTCTAAAACTCTACCCCTATCCAGTACCAAAACTTGGTCCATCTCAGATAAAAACTGATACGCATGTGTACACAATATCCGAGTTCGCCCTCTGAGAACCCCACTGTGCCCCAAAACCCTGTCAAAAATATGTCTACCAACTTGGGAATCTACAGCACTCAAAACATCATCTAACAGCAGCACATCCGCTTGTGAGTACACTGCTCTCGCCAAAGAAACCCGTTGTTTCTGCCCACCACTCAGATTTATCCCCCTTTCTCCAATTTCAGTTAGATCTCCTGCGGGTAAGATTTCAATATCGGGGACCAAAGCGCAACATTCAATCACATTTGTGTAGCGTACTCTATCGTATGGCAACCCAAAACAAATATTTTCCCTAACAGTTGTGTTCATTATCCACGCAGTTTGAGAAACATAACCCACTTTACCCCTAACAGTCACGTTCCCAGAGCACTTGTTCATTTCTCCAAGAACTGCAGCCAGTACGCTACTTTTCCCCGACGCCACACTTCCAATTATACCCGTTAATGAGCCCTGTGGTATTTTAAAATTAATATCATTCAGTTTCCATTCATTGATGTCCCATGCAAACGTCCCATGAACTACCTCAACCGCTGCCCCTGCCTCCTCCCTTGGCAAAAACTCAACAGTCCCCACATCTATCTCCTCCGCATTAAAAAACGCCGATACCCTCTGAAGACTCACACAAGCATCCACAAAAGCCGAAACACTCAAAGGAAAATCCCTAATCGGCTCAGTAAGTAGATTAAACAGCGTCACACAAGTAAACGCCTTCTTCGCATCTAACGTCCCTCCAACAACCCAAACAAACATGAAAAAAGATACAACAGATACTAAAAACGGTAACGAGTTCATAATAAACTGGATAGCACATTGGTATAGCGCACGATTCCTCAAAACAGCCACCTCTTCATTCCTTACACTTTTGATTTGCTCCAAGAACGAACGTTCCCATGCGTATAGCTTGACTACTTGAATGCCTGAACACACTTCAGAGATAACTTTGATCCGTTCGTCTTTCTTTCTCATTTGTGCTTTTTGGTGAAATGACGACTTGCTCGTGAGGTACCAATTTATTGGGATTGTTGCGATAATCACAAAAATTCCAGGAATAATCGAAATGCCGAGTTCAAACCAAAGTAAGATGATTCCTACGATCAATTGAATTGGAGATGATACCATTTTGTCTGCATAGTTAAGGATGCCACGTATTGTTTCAGCGTCCACGCTCATTAGATTTAGGATTTCTCCAGGTGTAGTGCCTAAAATGCGTTTTAATGATAACGTTTTTATTAATTTAAAAAGTTGTTTGCATGGCCACAATTTAAAAACTTACGTCTCCTCGCATCCCTAGACAGACATATCGACTTTTTGTAAATCATCATGTTGAGGCAAGTGAACACGTTAGCATTGCACTTGAATATATGCAAGTAGAACTGTTCCAAAAGAAGGGTTCTCACTGCATACATAAAACATAATGTAAACGCCCAGACGTATCCTTTCTCGTTTGGAATCCTCTTGTCGCCCACGAAATCCATTATGTTCCCCATTATTTTTGGTGCTAGGAATTCCATTAAAGTTGCAACAAATTTGCAAAAGAATGCGAGTCCAAAGGACCATGAGCATGTGAACCAAACTGGTTTGATTATATTTTGGTAAATTGTCCTGGTTTTGGTAGTATGCTGGGTGTGGTGCTCTTTGAAAGTTGTGAAAACTACACTTGATTTCAATGTAGGAATGAGATCCCAGAGGTCCATTGTGGTCAAGGGATTCTTGTAACCTTTTAGGACTAACGGGATCGTCCATCCAAAGAAGATGTAGTTGAGGCATGAGCATCGGGTTACTGGACATGACTTGTTGGGGAATTCTTTGGGTGATTTGGTAAAATGATTTGTAGGTATGTCAGACCAGCAAAATAGGAATGACTGGAGGAGCATAAGTGCGATCGAACAGGTAAGGATTATTAACGGTTTTGGGGCAGAGGAAATGGGTGAAGTGGAGGTTTGATATTCTTTGAAATCACTTTGAAACATGAAGATGTGTGCAAGCGAGAGTAGGGACCAGTATAGCAGTTGGATACCGGAAGTGTGGACACGCTTGGTTTTGTGTACGACAATGAGTGCAGCGGAAAGTAACTGAAAAATTGTAAGTATTTTAATTATTTGTTCAAATCGACAAATGAACTATGATCAAATATTTTTTGATCATATATACTCACGTGAGTAACAATCAAAATTGCTGGACTACTCCAGAAAACATTAGAAATTCCAATTGCACTTTTGGTCACTTCAAAGATGATCAGCAAAAGGATAACGTGTAGTTTTAGGATAGAGAGCCATGTCCAATGTGTACTGTGGAGACAACTGTCGTAAGATGAAGCACGACTGAAGCCGGTGAGTGTGTAAATATTAAAAATTGAGACAAGCCAGAAAAATGCACAAACTAACCAGATAACCATTTTTTCCAAGTCAGGAGCAAAGTTACAATAATAGTCCATTGTGGAAACTTGTTTCTACCAGAAAAACATAAGTTGATAAGAACTAATCACTAATTAAATTTAAGTTCCATTTAAGTGAGATTCATTTAGTTTTGTAAAAGGATGGTAATTTAAATAGAACTGATTTTCTAGTCGACTGTTTAGCACCAATCATTCTGCACAGGTTGAATTTTATATCCTAAATTCCTAACTCAGTTGTCAGTAAACTTTGGCATGTTTACACTTCCTTGATTCTATTGTAATTATAAATCATCATATTGTCTGTGGTTTTTCTCATTCATAATCTTTGATTATGCGTATTTATGATTGACATTCATTCTAATTGGTTAGTTACTCATAAACAGCGTGGATGTCGGTGGTACAGTTTATGCACGCGCTTGCGCTTTGTTGAAATACCGCGATATCAGAAAACACTTTGGATTCTAG
>JAQFZG010004149.1:0-12264 GCA_034695465.1 Entomobrya nicoleti | reverse complement strand
CTGTCTGTCATTATGGCCAGCTGGTATAAACTAAGTTTTCGGGTTTTGAGTATATTTAAAGTTTTCCTGGAACAAGGAGATCCATTTTCATCCAAATTTCACAAAATCAAACCACTGAGGTTTCTCATGAGCGGAACACTTCTTGCAGGTTTGGTGATTAGCAATGCTTTTAAAAGTGAAAGCATGTATACAATTGTGTTACCCAGGCAACAGATCTCTTATTATAACATCGACGAGCTTACTGCGGACAATTTTACTGTTTACAGTCGGATAATTCAAGTTCACTATTTTCCAGATTTACGAGAATGTGGTTACAGGAAATGGTGTGGGTATACGGATTTGCAGTTTGCTGGTGTCGATGAACTTAATTATTTTGGCAGACCAGAAGAGTCGACAGAGGTGACAAAAGCGCTAAATTTATCTCGAATGCATGCTAAAGCAATAACTGCATTGAAAGACCCTGTACAATATTTAAATGACTTGAGAACGGTGGAGATCACTAATAATGACATTGCTAGAAGGATATTGTTTGGAACCCTTTTATATGATCTTTTCGCCAATAAGCAAGATGATCTGATAGAGAGCGATTTAAATAATTGCAGCAAAACTGCTTGGATGTTGCCAAACTATTTAGCACAGATTTCATACAGGTCGCTCAAAAAATCTGGAAAACATTCTGATGTTAGCATTATGTCCTATGCATCGCCTGAATTATTTTTGCTATATGAGAGAGCATAAGTACCGTCAGCAATACTTCAGCAATTTTCATTTATTCCCCAAACTGGCTTGCTTGAGTGGTGGCCTAAATTTATAAATAGGTCAGACCTAGTTATGGCTAATGTTAATCATCCCACAAGACCCAATATGTCGGGAAATATTCTGGTAGTATTTATGTTTCTTGTTGGGGGTATATCAACTGCAATAGTTTGCGTTTGTTTTGAGGTATATATAAGTAATTCTAAATGCTGTCACTTCAGACATCATTCAAAGTTCATTGGTACATTGTCAGTAAATCGTATATTGATTTACATGACAGTCGTCAAGAGATCTGGAAACAATACTACCGACATCACTCTTAGGAGGGAGCCAAGCAGATGTAATAAATGGTTGTCGTTTCTGGAGAATTTGTCAAAAAATACTTGTATCAAAATAAAAAAAATCAGTCGAAAATTCACTTGCAAATTTATAAATTGCTTAAAAAAGTACATTTATCTAAGTTAGATTTTTACTTTTGCACGTTTTCGTAAAAATTGTAAACAAAATTCATAAATATCGTTAATCTCTTTTAAATATGTATCTGGTCTTGGGAAATTGCAAACTTTGACACATTCGAAGTATTTATGCTTTAAATGAAATTGTTTAAATTAACGAAAATAATTTGTAGAAAAGTGATTTAAAACAATATTACTTTGGGAATAATCTTAACAAGAAATAAAGCAGTTTAATGCCTGCATCACAATTTTCTCAAGTGAAAGTTGAACTTGGTTTACTTTTTTCAACCGAATCTGTATATTTGTATTTTCTGGAGACAGGGAAAATAGTTTTACTAATTGTTCGAATATGTACATCGTTCATAACAATAAATAGGTTAAATAGCACTCAATAAAGTTGTTGTTTTCCGTACTATTTTACTAGCACTCCTTGCAAAAGTTGTCAAATGATTTTTCGTTTCTCTCTCGGTTTCCTTGAATTGAAAAAGATGGCAGTACTGCAGCCTCTCTACACTATGAAATACTTTTGGTTGATCATACATAAAATTCTTGCTCGCGAACGTAGAACTAGTCAGTTGTTCAGTCTCTCTCGACCAGAAAGCACGCACCACTTTACTTCTCTTTGAAAAAGAGTCATGAAAATGAAAGTGTATGCTTGAGTGGGAGTTTTGTGGTTAGAAAGTTGTTTTGCTGACAATGTACACCGTTCTTCCATCTCACCGCACTTTGTCATCACTTTTCATCAGATATCAAGTTTGCTTGGTTTCTTTTGAAATACAACTGCACATGGTGTGTGGTGAAAGCTTTTTGGAGAGCACTTATCTTTGAATTAAAGTTTGCAGAGTGAAAGCTGCACAACGACTTAACAATCTGCTATGCTATACAATGGTGGCGTCTACAAATTGGATTTTTCAATATAATCTAAAAAGTCGACAATCTCCATAAAGTATGTTTGTTTTGGTGTCATGACCACCACTTCTTACTCGACTAAAATATTCTTTGATCCAATTTCATCAATAATATGTACAAACGCTATTTTTGACGAAAAAGCTTTGTGAAATAAATAAACACAAGTTTTCATACAGAACGCAAATGCTTATGGCTTGTTGCATATACATTTCTCTTTTATTTCACAACCTCTTTGTCATTATCACTACATTTAACTACTCTACAAACCCCCTAACCTCCACATATCATTGAGCAAGTTTTGTCTGATCTACTGGTGATAAATAAAGTTTGAAGAGGCTCTAGAGAAAGCAAACTTTTGTCAAGGGAAAGCCGCACTTACTTTTGCAATTAGGAGATCCTATGATTTTTGAGATACGCAAGCTATCCTGCCACCATTGCTTCTTGAGTAACTACAAATTCTAAACTTTCTATAAGAGTGGTAATCTTTGAAGCGAGTTGTTGGATGATAATGAGTTATGATGGTGGTATTCCAACTTGTCCAATATAGTTCATTAACACGTTTTGCTGAGATCTACACTGGCAACTTATCTTTCTATTTGAGTGAAGAAATCTACTTGACATTCCTGACTAAACCTAGTAAACTAAACGTATTAAGTTTCCACGTATTGAAGACCCTTTTACCTAGTCATGCCTGCAATTCATTAGACAACTTTTGGGAAACCAACCAATCTTATGTGACATTATTAATGAGTGCAAACACATTATAAACACTCGAATACTGTACTGTGCAAAAGTTTCTGTCTGTTTATTTAAAAGCCATAACATATTCTTTGATGTGACCCAATTGTGATTGCGACAATGGAATAAATAAGAAGGGAAAGTCCCGTACACAAATTATTCCCAAAATGGGTCTCATGAGTCTCATTTCAAATTTTAATGGGTAGCCATTCTAAAACTTTAAGTCAGCATTCATAAAGTAACTCCAGCTTCATTCAAAAATGAACATGAATCTTCAATTCGTTCAATTCAAAATGGAAAAAAGTCTCTTCAAATTTGAATCATTTTCTTGTTTTTTTGTTCAAATTATGCTACTCGTAATTTCTTTGACATTTTTTTTGGTTGAATGGTAAATTAATTGCCTTAAACAATCAGTTCATCTCACTCTTAGAAATTGGTTCCACGGTAGTTGAATTACTATTCAACCAAATAACCAGGGTTCCTTCAAGGAGTGCATATTAAAAAAGGCTTTTTGTCGTTCAAATTTTACATCATTTCAAAGTAAAAAGTAAACGAACAAAACCTAGTTGTCCCAATTGACATTCAGTTAAGCCATTTGTAAACCATCAGTTAATTTTTTAGTTAAGTTACTAGTCAACCACATTTGAATCAGTTCATTTAACACCAACAAACTGATTTGAAGGAAGTAGGCTCACCATTCAACCGAAGCTTGAATTGAAGGTTCACAAATTGCTACAGGTAATACAAAACGTAAAAAATATTTTTGAGCCTTCAAAGGTTTGCTTCAATTTCAAGGGAAAGTTTGGAGGGGCAAAATAATTTTTTGCACTTATGTTAGATTAAAGCATTGAGTAAACCCTCAGTTTATCACCTGGTTAAATGACATGTTAATCACCTTAAAACTTGTTTAATCTCATTATAATGAACTGTTTGAAGCTCGTTAACTTCCTATTTCAACCAAATAATCAAATAAGGGTTTGGGTATTGCTTCATTGAATAGAAAATGAAAACCTGTTTTTGCTATTTTGGACCCCTTCAAATTTTCGGATCATTTTAAATGTAAAAATTAAAGAATTATAATATTTTGTAAGTTTTAGTTCAATTTATGCAGTATAGATTCCATGATCAATAAATCATTAATGCAATCGATTACCTTATCCATTACATTCACACACTAATTTATTAATTTTGTAGTCGGCTAAGTTCCCAAATTGTAGCAGATGTACTTTTTAATAAAACTGCACTCTTTCAGCATCTTATTTGCTTGACTGTGTAAAAGATGAGAGAAGAAAATTTATTACTGTTACTTGCATGCATGGAATCAAACCACAGCCGGCGCCGTTTTTTATTTCCCTTCAGTTGGAACTTGGAAAAGAGCCGAAATATATTTCTCAGGACTGCCACACAATCGATATAAGTACACTTATAAATTCCTGATGGCACTATTCTGGTCTTTGCATTTGCTTTCTTTCCACACCGCCTATTGGATCTTTTCTTGGTACCATCGTTTTCATCGACCTTTACGACTTCCATAAAAATGGATTTCCTGTTCTCCAAGTAATGAATACAAAGTCAAGAGTAAACTTTACATACAACGAAAGTATAGAGGAGTGAGGTTGTTAAGAAAGTGAATAAGGGGCAGGAAATGGGTGGAAATAACGCCAAACGTTGTCTGTAAACAGATTTCCTTTCTCGAAAACATCATCCATCCTTTCAAATTGGCTTCTAGAAAAATTCGAGTAAATAAACGAATTTTCTATTTCAAGGCGAAAGAATACTGCTTACCATTCCGCGGAAATGAGCATTTGTTTTGTACCCAGCAAAGTTATTACGTTATATTTCTTCAGAGAAAAACAACTTTCTGAAAGGAATGGCATCGGTGAAAGCAGAAAATTAGGCACTTTGTAAACAAAACAAATTAAGCTTATTTTGGAGTGCTGTTATAAGACTTGTCCTTTCCCGTACTGAATTTCGACACGATTCAAATGGCTTATAATTTTTATTTTTATATTAAACGGTGAAGCAACGCTTAGCATTGGAAGGTAAATAGTCGCATGTGTCTTCTCTCGTTTGGCTGAAATTTATTGGCAAACAAGCCAATTTGGAATGGCAACTAACAAGATGAATTACAAGCACAGTTTATGGCCAATTCATGTGAAAATCTTCCCATAAACGTCGTTTCTATGAGAATAATTGCCAATAAAATTTGGTTCGTTCAGTGGTCCAGTTTTTTATTGGTCATGTATTAAATTTTATGCTTTGCTTTACAGTGTCAATTTTAAGCATTTTTCAGGTAATTACTTGGAAGATATGACAATTAAGAAATTTTAATGGAAGTATTTTTTATTGCCTATTTATAAAGAAAAATTAATAAAACCCAAAGAAAATATTTGAAGGATTTAAAAATAAATTTTCTCATTAATATTTTTCTCAATAACAATGTCTCAATAAATTTTTGGTTCCTTTTATCACATCCGATTTCAGTCTGAAATGAATATTCCTCAATATCTTTTCAACACAAAATTGAAAACGAAATGAATTTAATATAGAAGCCTTAGAGAGAACAGAAAAATGTGTTAACCTAACTGGCTATTGCTTTTATGCCACTTTTTCTTTGTATATAGTTTGCAAAAACACTTTGTAAATAGTTTACAATTTAGTGCACAACAATAGCAAACACCATCATGGCAATAGGTTGGAGTGTTGGTTAACAAATGGGGCTATTTATCTTTACACGTTTACAGTGAATTTATTGAGAAGCCAGTCAACAGTGGTGGAGCATCACGCCAACGCTAGCAAATACTTTTTCAGAGAATTAATGGGAACTGTTTCCCATAAACGTCGACTATGGTCGAATAATAGCCAATATATGTCTCGAATGAAAATGGCTTGTTTGTTATAAATATTCGCAAATTTATCGAAAGGCATATTTGTAAAAGCTAAGTATATAAATGAATACGCCGGTTTACATCAATTTTATTGTAGTCATTTTCTCAGAAAGAAAAAAATACAGAAAAAATGTAAAAATATATTGGATTAATAGAAGATGCAATTAAAATTGACTTGTCGACAGTAATACGTCCGACTGCTCTGTTCAATAATTCTGAGACTCAGATTTTAAGTCATTGTTCATTTGATAATGTATATTTGTCCATATCTCACACGTCAAGATTATAATATAAATTTCAAAAGAATAAACTACAGCGATTTTTTATTCATTTGATTGATGTCCAAATTGTTTATCTTGTCGGAGTACTTACTGGTTACATTAAAGATCAAGTTCAAAAGACGATATGAATACATGCTAATCATCTGGAGGCACATTTGACTAGCACTGCACTGCAGCCGATATCACAATTTCACCAGAAGACCGAATTTGGTAATCTTCCCGTCACATTAAAATCATGATATATTGCGGTTTTCTTTTACAGCAAATGTTGCGTATTGTCATCAAGGACTTGTAACCAAATATTTGACATCTTCTGAATGAATTTGAGCTCAAAAAATTGTGGTTTTCAACATGTTCGAAATATTTTATTGGACTTTTTTTCATATGAATAGAATTTTGTGCTATGCGTCAACTGTACCTTCCTACAAATATATTTCCGTATAAGAGCTGGGTGGTGGTACGAGAAAGTGAAAAGCTTTTCTCAGATGCAGCCCGATCGATCAGTTGGATAACAATATTTTGCTGGCAGATTGCCAAGTTTGCTGTACATTGATGTTTACTCACAGCAGCATCAAATAATCCCCATAGGTAAAAATTCATGTCACGTTTGCGAAAACATAAATTATTCATGACTTCTGATTCAGCTCTTTGTGTAGTTGAATTTTGATTGTATACCAACTTCCGTAAAAATTGAGATGGCGTTTTCAGAAAATATTTCAGTAGCCTATTAGCCTTTATTGACATACCGTAGAGAAATGGTGATAAGTTTTTACGTATCACAAATATGAAATAAGCTATTGTCTCCTTCAAAGTTGATGTCCTAGTTTCTGATGATGTTACATTTTACAATTAATCAGATTGTATAAAAAATTAGAATGGAGTGTTAATGAATGAAAAATATAGACACCATGAAAACCCACAAGTTTTGTAACCTAAATATTTTAAACTGTTAAATACTTTCAACATTCTTTCTTATTTACGTTACAAAATAGAGAAAAAGTTTCGTGATTTATTACGTACGTATGTTAGGGGGTAATGTAGTACCGCAAACATAAAACATTGAATGTTTTCAGAAAATTGCATATATTTTTCTAACAAAAAGAAAAAAACGTACAGCCAAAGTTTTGACGTTTTTGGCATAGCATGAATGGAGTTTTGGCTGAAGTAAAAGAAAGTTTCTTTTATTTTCGTCCATTTCCCCTGTTTTATTCAATTTCCTAACCCGCTGTTTCTAAAGAGCGTTTTCCGCCATGCATTGAGGTTTTTTATAAATAAGCGTTTATGAACATATTCGAGTGGTATTGTGAGTTCGGTGTACAATGCAAACACGCTAGCTTCAAGTGAAAGCAATATATTCGTCAAAATCAACTTGCAAAGAAAAAGCAGAGAACGAGCATGCAGTTTGTCCAAGCCATTTGTATTTTTGTATGGTATCCAACAACCATAAATTGAAAGTTATGTTATAACATAAATCAGACTTAGTAATTGATGCATCGTAATGTTCCACAAAATTAGTAAATGGTAATCACTCGTTATTATGGGTCACCCTAATTTTTAAAAGTACATTTGGTTTTCATCCATATTTGTATCATTGGATCAAATGAGAAACGTATGTACACATATGTAGTGCAAAACGTCAAGTGAATGAAATTTATAAAGTAGTCGAATTACCACACGCGTATTTCAAAAGACCATGCTATTCTTACAGTTTTCGTTTAGAAACTTTACGTCTTTATGCTTTTCCTACAGGGAAAAAGGTGTGATTTCACCATTTTTGTATTGACTTTTGTAGATATGCTATATTAAACATTCTATTATTTTTTGTACTATTCAAAGCAAGGACATTTGTAAAATATAAACACTAGAGCCTTATTCAACGGATCCACTGCTGCTATACTCCTATCCTGAGATATCCATTCGATCAATATTGAGTAACAATCTTGACATTTGTTAGCCAATGTAAACTTTCGGCGCAAATTTGGTGCTGTAACAACCATAGGGAAAAATCAGCCAATCTGCTACAAAGGAAAAGGTATTGCATTGTTATCTCAGTTCTATTATCATAATGATGATGCTGGGAACGTTCTTTGAAGCAAACAAACTTGAAAATTTCATGAAAATCAAATGAGGCTGTGCTGCGAAAAGGCTTATTGATCTTTTCATGTCAAAGGTGCACCATATGTCGTAATATAGTATGTACCGTACCAAAATTTCTCTGCAGTGCATCTAGTTACAACTGGATGGCTACTTGAGTCAAAACATTCCTTGAAACTTTCTTTTCTTGCATTCACAGACAGGTTACATGGCCAACAACGCATTTTTTAGACATACACGAAAAGTTATTTAGGCATAAATTCCGTTAAGTCATAGACGTGGTAGGGAAATTTTAGAAATATATTTAGAAATCAATGTAGTACATAAATAAGACTACACAATTGTTACACGTTTCTGTAATAATTTTCAGTTCAAAATAAAGATTATTGTAAAAAGTTGAGTATCAAAAAGCTTGCTCGGTAAAACTGAATTCGAATGCCTAATACAAAGCAATAGTTAACACAGCTTACGTATTCATGATTAGATTTTAATATAAACACTGATATATCTTGGATGTTTTTTTCTGTTCCATTTATTTCTGCTTTCTCTCATTCGTCTTATTTCTCCTCCACCAAAAGAGAACATCCAATGTCACAGTTTGAATTGAATTCCTTTTTGTTCAAATTGCATTCTGTGCGAGTCACCTCCAGCAGTGCAGTTCATCCACTAGAACTAAATTGGGATAGTGATGATGGCACGCTTTTTTGCAGTAACGCGTTCATAAAAATCGACGTTTTGTCTGGCCATACTTCCATCTTTTATATAAGCTACTTCTTCAGGTTACCATAACTTGCAATCCTTTTTGATGCTCTAAAACTGCATTATCGAGTTTTCTTCGCTTTTTACTTCTGCTCCGGCCATAATTAGAGAAAGCATCCAATTTATTGTCTTCAGTAGCATAAAGCATAAAGTATTTCTGTCTTCTTATTATGGTTCATCGCCCTTTAGAAAAAGCATTTCCTTGATCCCGTGACTATAACCGTATATCATACACCAACTTGCACTGTTTCGTATTTGCAATATGATGAGACAAAAATGCGGAACTAGAATTTGTTCAAAAGAATTTTACACCAGTGCATCTCGACCTATTTTACTAACAAGAAATACTTCTAAGTCCACCTAGCTTGGAAAAGTTGGAAATTTAATGGAATTTATAAAGTTTACACTTCCTTAAGCCAGAGTGGATCACAAGCAACATTTCAAGAATAAACAATTTTGCAATATATTTTTGTATGAGGCTCAGCACAATACATTTGGTAAACATTACAATACCCGAAACGACAAAATGAAATACGGATGGTTTATCTTTGAGCTCACATCAAAATTAATTGCATATTTGTGACTGCTATGCTAGCAAGATGCCGTAGCATTCAGGTTGGCCATGTAACTTTCTATTTTCGGAAAACAATGACATGTTATGGCATTCTTCGAATTTTAGTTTGGTTGCACAATAAATGAGAAACCGTCTTAAATGAAAATATATCGGTTCTGAACTAGAATGTGGAAAGATGACGGAGCCCAACGTGTTGTTATTAATATCCTAACAGTCCCTGATAATAAAGAATGATCTGAAAGCATCTGCGATATAATAAATGTGAGAAACATGTCAGCATTTGAAAAGAATAAGCAGACAATGATGACAGAAAGCTTCATGTCCATGTGTATATTCGTAGGATAAAAATGCTGAGTCTGTCACTTTTAAATTATTATGAAATTAAACAAATATTTGACAGCGGGGAGGATTTAATATAATGTTAGAAAAATCTCCATCTCATTTTTAGATTAGTATTTCTGTTATATTAGCTTCATCAGAATTATGTACAGCTCGACAACAAATAAGTCCCAGTCCGAATTGTACACCTACAAAGACATACATTATTTCTAGGCCAGCTTTCTAGAAAAAATCAGGACAAACTACTACTTTTAGAGTGTTTTTCCTTTACTCAACCTCAAAGCAAGTGGTCTTTGTTCTACTTTCACCCAAAGTATTGTGCACTCTGCTCAGATGAATCAAGAGTATAAAACATCAAAAGAAATGGAATACTCAAGAAATTTCCTACTTTTCTCAGAAGGAATGATCCCACTATGTGCTGAAAGACGAAGACATTTGTAATGTCCTACGAAATAACCCATGAATGCAAAAAAATGCTTTAAATATTTGACTTTGTCGCTTTGTACCGCTTTGTTTTGAACTACATTCTCTTCAAATATATACAGTTCTGAGAATGTGTCAATTTGACTATTTTGAATTTAAATAATCTGCTATTGCCAAGTTCTTGAAATTATTAAAGTAAACTCCTTAGAAGCAGATTTTTTTCAGACACTTCGGCGAGTGAACTTAATCCCAGCGTCAGGTTTTCCAGTCGATCCCAAAAGATTTACGATTCCATCCTCTTTTAGCCATACCTTTTACTGTCAAGTCTTATGTCATTGTGGAACTCCTTTGAGATTTATTGCTGAAGTTGGCATTTCAAGCTACTACGCAACCAACTTATCTTGGTGCGTGTTTGTCGGCATTTTCCACACAAAACTGTAAATCAGGATGGAAATGGAAGGAGTGCCAACAATAAGTTAGAATGTTTAAAAAGGGTTTATGTCTTTGTTTGTTGTATTTATATTGTATTTATCTCATTAGGTTAGCAGAACATTGGCTCCAATCAGCAGTGTTTTATTCATAATATTTCTACTTGTCAAATCAGATCTAACTGTAAACTTTAAGAGTATTGTTGGAAATGTTCTCAAAACGGACTATAAGTAGCCTTAAAAGTTAACAAAACTAGTAATTCCTTTCAATAAGAAAAAGTTGATCAACATTATATATAGTGGTTATTTTTAATCTTAACCCTTCATAAAATGTATGTTACTGAATTTTCTTGAGAACCAACAGCTGCTACTATTGCTATACCAAATGCTAAACCAATTTGTTCTTTCAAACAACACAACAAATGTTGATATGTACTAACACTAGGAACATCACGTCGGTTAATCCACGTCTTGGAAAACGTTTCCTTATGTATTGCAAGCCTGAGCTAGTCCCAAGCCATCAAATATTTACATAATGAAGCCCTAATGGGAGTTGTGAACGATACGTGATGCGAATTTTTTATGAAAATATTTTCCCGTCATGTTGTAAACAAGCCGAATTTCGTACTACAAATACAATTTACATTCTCAGCAGGTGACTTTATTTTTTATAACTGTACAGAATAAGCAAGTAATATAATAACAACACAAGGCAGGACAGAGACTCATAACCTGTCTGTTTTCTCTGGCTTCGTAATAAATAAAAAATACGACGAACAAGTAAATCTTCATTGTGTTCTTCGAAGCGACAACAAGGATGCTTGGGAAATAGCGACGGAAAGGGAAGACGGTAAGTTATGTGGGAACCATCTGGTCGAAAAATGTAAGTTTCTTGCCATACGCTAACAAATAAAATATTTTTCAAGGGAACTCTTTACCTTTTTTTAGATATACACGGATACAGGATTATGGCTGTCACAAAAAAGTACACTTTGCCTCAGGCGTTTGATATATTAAAAAAATTCTCGGAGTTGAATTTACACGAGATGTGTCGAGTATACACGTGTAGCAAAATATAGTGCGTATTAAAGTAAACATTTTTTCGAGAAGATTAAATCGGAGTATGTTTGTTAAAATGTGTAACTTATTTAGATATTGAAATGTTTGTCAATGTTACCGCATTTGCTAGCTTTATATTAAACGCAGTTAATTTTGTATGCATACGACTTGAAGTTGTAAGGCTGATGACAGCAAACTGTTTCGTCATGGTTGGATTTGTGTAAAACACGGAAAAATAAAAGTTTACTTGTGCTGCTTCAATGTGTGAAAGCAAACCACAGCTGGTGTCATATTCCATTTCACTCGACCGGGTGGTACCACTACATAATACCTAACTCAGGATTCCTTCAAAAAAGATGGCGAAGATCGATACAATGCACTTAAGAATCGCTGATAAAAGCACTTTGTAGTTTCTTAGGCGTGCGTTTGCATTTGCTTTCACTCCATCCGCACCCTAGCCAATACATGTTGTCTAGTTGCCATACAATCGTTACCAACGACCTTTACTGCGATCATAAAAAGGATTTTCGGCAACAAGGGTCATGAATACAAAGTCAGGAG